>BGPR01000401.1:379629-448978 GCA_013235015.1 Araneus ventricosus | reverse complement strand
TACATACCAATTTTCAGCTACATTTTGTTTTCTTTGAGAAAATTACTACATACGGAAATTAAGTGTTCTTTGCATACAAAATTTGTACACAAATTGCAGGTTCCAGTAATTTATACGTCCTTATTTCTCGGACAAAACTTACATCTTCCCTTTGAAACCATTTTTGATTTCTCTTTTGGTGGTTCTTCAACGGTAGGGTAAAAATTGTTTTCTACTTCCACTTTTAGTTCATGAGCTAAATACGGATTATCCATTCGTTTATTGGCGTAATCACTGATAAGCGAAAAAATAATGTCTTCCGTCCTCTCCGGTTCCGTATCATGTTCGCTGAAATTTTCATGATCTGAACAATTTTCCTAACATATCCCCAGTTCTTCATTGTCAAAATCTGAATCTTCAGCAGTTTCAACATCAACAAGAAGTTTACATTAACGTTCAACTCTAAAAAAAAAATTTAAAACTTTTTCTTTTGGATAAGGCATTGTGAGCAGCAGATAAATACTTCGATTCGGAAAGGACAGCAACGAACTGGCTTTATCAGCCGCTCGAAATAACTGGTCTATGGAACAAGCGGAAGGACGCGCGGGGTTATTCCATAATCCCAGTTTTGACAAAAAGTGTATTGGGGGACTAAGATATCTGGAAATACTTTCTAAATACTCAGAAAAGGCAGAGGGGGTGACTTACTCAGCTACTGATAAGAAAGGAATGAACAGGTGTCTAGTTTTTCGGGAATCGGAGTTTGCAGAGTGCTTGGCGTCCGCGTGTCCTCCAGGTGCCCATATGGAATAGAAGTTTCTGGACCCCCTTTCCAATCCCCATCTTCTAAAATCAGATATTTTCGCATTGATTTTAATTTAATCTCTACATAAAAAAATTCAAGTAGCACATTTTGACAAAATGAAATGGAAAAACATTTAATTGCGGAACGCTTTCTGGAGATTCGGTTTCAGAATATCGCGTATAAAAAAATGAAAAATTGAAATAATGTTATATAAAATAGTAAAAAACGAAAAATTCTTGAACACAATCTAAATATTATTTAAATAAAGGCTCGAACATTGTTCAAATTATAAAGAAGCTTATTTTTTTGGAAATATGAAACAGCATAATGCCGAACTTGCAGAAGGTAATTAATTAGGAATGTTGTCAGAATATTATTCCAAAATTCAAATGATACCTGATGTTAATTTGTATAAGTTTGAAGCCACGGACTTCGCAAATTAGATGAAAGCTCAAAATTGAATTATTTTGAATATACAGCAAAAGAATACAATTCAAAAAATCTTCAGGCCTCGGGGCCTCCAAAGTTGTGGGGACCTTACGCAGTTCCCTGCATTGCCTATTTAATAATCCGAGTCTGAGTATTCCTTGCTATGTCAGTAGGTAATTTAGGAAGAATGCTTATAAGTAGGACTATTGCATGTCGTTAGCGAAGTCATTAGAAAGTGAACTTACTTCTACAAATGTTTGGAGAAAGTGAATAGTATTAGCATTTCTGGAATTTCATTTTTTCTGCACTCTACCTTAGTAGTTTCGAAAGCATATTTTACATCATTATAATGAAGTAGATTTTGTTTATATTCTTTGATGCTGAAGAGTAAGAAAATATTATACAATATATATTTAACATGTAGTAAGTTAATAAAAGCATGATTATAAACAACGGAGGTGTTGTCTCTTCAACATTCTCCTATATTTCCACAATATGGCGATTTTTGTATTTAGAATCGTCATATAACGAAGATAATCAGGCTTGCATTTGGGAACACTTTCAATAGACCAAATGGGTTCAAGATTCGATTTAGGTCTTTAATATTGATGTAAAGATCACACCCAATTTCATTCATCTGGTTCTTTACATTTCTGAAGTGGTGTGTTTCACTTTCAAAGAAATAGACAAGGTTAATCAGTGGATGGAGTTCATCCAAAATTTGATGCAGGTCTGGAAATCTGATAATAAGCTACATGCCTAATATCATAATCTATTAAGGTGTATTTTACAGTTATGATGACATTCACATTCGCAGACAGAGCCTCAGCGAGATCCTCGACGGATTTCTTTAGTAATTTGACAAATATAGGGAGGGATCACATGCCAAATTGCATTTGTCTAGCTCCATCAGTTTTTGAATTTTCGTATACGGGAAAAAACCTAATTTCCAAAATGCGTCTTTTGACTTAATTTAATTATATTAACGTCCCGGTTTGAAGCAACAGGGTTTTGAACTCGGCGCACTAGGCCACGAAGGTGTGACCTTACCACTAGGCCACTGCGCCCTCCTGAAGTTATAAACGGGCAGATTCATTCAAATCTCGAGGTTGAATTTCTTTTTATGATAACGAGGTTCAATTGTTTTCTAGTTGTGAGCTCATTTTGCGTAATATTCTTAAGCGTACATCACACGGAGAGTTATCGTACGTTGTTTTCGTCAGCGTGAGTGCAATGCCACTTACCAAAACAGTTTGTAGGACGTGACGCATTGAGACAACCGGTCAGACAGGTTTCGGTCATCACTGGAGTGAACTACGTCACCGTTAAAATCACACCCGATTGGTTTGAATTATCGCTGCTGACGATTTTCCGTCAGCATCGTGTGCCTTTTCAAGCCAGTTGAATAACGCCCACGATTTCCGTCCTCTTGTCTGACCATTCACGTGCTACACACTTTTTTGGTGGGTGGCATTGCTCTCATGTTTACGAAAACAGCTTACGATGGCTCTCCGTGTGATATACGCTTTACCGAGTTTATAAATATACAAACCTCATCTTATATTAAAAACTGAAAAAAATGCGATTTCTTGTGACAAGAAATGATCAAAAATATATAAAACCCTTGCAAATCTATTCCTACCATTTGCATAAAAGGAAGAAACGAGCCATGGAATCTATTTTATCATAATAATGTAATTTTTCAATACGATCAGTCGAGTGCATTGGCAGAATGTTAGGAGGTCGCATCTGGCGTTACTAAACATTTTCCAGTACAGAAATGGAGTTATTGTCATAACGGCGTAAAGTTATTTTGAAGACATTTCGGAGGCGTTGTAGAGGATCATATTGACGCCCGTGTAAAAGCTCTGGCGTATCTGATCTATATGTTCTTTATTTGGCGCTGTTAGGGCTTTATTTAAAGTGGCAACATGGAAATTTTTGATGAATCGTTCAGCTTGCTTCAAATGATGGGATGAAGAAACTGCTTGTGGAATTTCCTAAAAATTGTTATTCCTCAATATCGTACTTCTCGTCATAATTTAATTTCGTGGGGTTTTTATTTCTCAGAAGCATTTTTTAATGTAAACAGAATAGCTAACAGACCAAATTTTAAAATTGAAGTGACTTCAGTTGAAATAATCCCTTTCTTTTGCTGTGTTAATCCCAACTTTGTTTCATCATTTTTATCTTGAAGAAACATTTCTGTTGCACCAAGATAAAAATGACGAAAACACTGAATATTTTACCAAAGTTATGTAATATTTGTTAGAAATATTATATTGGCAATCTATTCTTAGATTGATATTTTGATTTAAACTTCCCGAGGATAATAATAACTTAAAATTTAAAGATTTTTTATTAATGAAATCTTATCTTGAATTACTGAAATCTTTTTTAAAACGTGAGAATGGAAAAAGAGACCCGAGTCACAAATATTTATAAGTTTTCGTAAAATATAATTAAACTCCTTTCTGCACTGTTTGTCTCTTATTTAAAATTATGAAGGAAGGTCCCTTTAGTCATATCGTTAGGGAAAATGCACAATTAATATCAAAATGATAAATTTAAAGAATCTATTGTGCTTAACAACAAAGCTATTTTAATATCGAATAAACAATTTAAGATATTCCCTTTTCTTTGCAAATTTTCCTTATAAGAAAAATTTGTTTTTCAGATGGTATTAGTTTACTTATCCAGCTACAACAACACATCATATAATTCTCGGAAATGTCTCTAATATATAACTCCTTAAATCATGAATATCTTTTGTATAACAAATGCCGCATTTCTCAAAATATATAAAAGACGGATAAATTTTTCTGCAACAATTTACTGATTTTAGAACCTTATGAAAACATTTCTATTTTGATTTCATACATTTTGATGTGCTGAAGTAATTTTGAACAAACAAACAATTGTGTTAGAAATTTGAGTAAGTCGGCAATATTTTAATCTAATAAGAGAATCATTCCTTATGGTTTTAATATTCTTGAAATACTTCCCCTGAAGTAATAGCAATATTATAAAGCTTTTTTCATTATCTTGATAAAGACAAGTTTTTCCCCAGTTCATTTAATAGAATTGGATTTTATATTATTTCTATATATTTCTAGAAATAAATAGTAGTAAGCTTTTGAAGTTGTGCCTATCCAAAGAATTCCATACATACATACAAACAGACTATATGCATAATATTTTTTGTAAAATCTTTATTGTATCTGTTGAGTTGAGTTTCTTTTTGCAGTGAAAGTTCAAAGTACTCATAAACGAAGACAAAGGTATTTTTATAGCTATATATAAAATTTAGCAGGAAGGTCAAGCCATAGATAATAACTCTAACACACTGCGAGAATACACACTCATCTTTTAAAATTACCACCAATATATTGAGACTACATAAGAGCGCAGAACCACTGGGAATGTTAACGTTAATGCCACGAAGAATGTATCAGCACCACCGTGACATCTGAACTAAATTGAAAATGAATGAAGAATATGAAGAATGAATTATTTATTAAAACTTAAATATATCGGGGTTATCCCATACGTTTCCATTTGGACCCCACATTTAGTAAGGTCGGTCCTATTTTAACAAGCTAGCACACACAGAAATGCACAGCTGAGATAGTAAACAAAAAATAAAGATAAGAACAAGCAATTAATCTTTGTCACTCCAAAAGAGAGGGAAGGGCCTCAGATGTGTATCCTTCCGCCGAAGAGGAGGAGTTTTGCAAAGTGGGGGAAATCGCAAATTTATTTTCAGATTCTTTTTTACGCTTAAAAATTTTCTAAAACTTCAATTTCGGATTTTAAAACCCGAAATTGAAGTTTAGCGACTTTTGAAAATTATTTAAAATTACTTTAAGCAATCGGGGGAAAAAATTCATTTTGGTAGGAACCTGTATTTTTATTTCTTCTATCGAATGCACTTCGTTGCATCCAAAAAACCGAAATAGCAAACGAGAAAGGATGTAAGTTAAAATCTCCATAGAGTAACACTACGTTCTGAAATTGTAGGTGGCGTGTGCACGACAGCCTTAATTTACGGCGTAGATATGATGGGTTGCAAGGGATCATTCTTCCTTCATTATCTGATAAACCACTTATTATGCCGATAACGCTCTCTTGTACAGTTTTTGTTATACCGGGTGTTCCAAAATGACGTTTATAAATTTTAAGGGTTGGTCAGGGATACAGAAACAAGTCTTTTTTACAATAGAATAAGGGGGAACAAATACAAAGAACGACCGTTACAAGGGACTCTTTTGTTAGTGAATTAGATAAAAAAAGGACGCATCAAACAATATGTACAACACCAGATTTAACCCTCTCAAATTCACTTTTTTTTGTTTTGAAAATTATTAAATTCATTTCAAAAATGAGTATTAGACATGTAACTGATCATAAATGTATAAAGAAAAAAAGTTTAGCATTTTTTATTTTCAAGAAATTGGTGGTCTCTCAGTGAATGGTAACGGACCATTTTTCCTCCGAATAAGTTATCATCGAAATACAATTTAAATTATGTATTTAATTTATAAGTATACTCAGCATTCAAATATTCTACCTTCATGATATTCAATATTACTTTCGAAGATTCAATTTTTTAAAAAATATCAATTTGTGCAAGAGCCATCATCATTTTGTTTCTCTTAGAGATCAAAAGCAATTCAGCTCTTGAAATGCCGATATCTTTGTGAATACTAACGGTATTGAACTGGAATTTTTATATAAGTTGGCCTATATTTCTGGCTCTTAAGTTATGAAAGAAAACCCACGCTACATTCGCACATGCGCAGTAAAAAAATGCTAAATATGTGGTTTCACTGCGAAACCAATAAACGTGAAAGGGTTAACGGAATACATATTCATAATAACAAAATAGTATAGTTGCTGGAATAAAAACATGAGAAACGTTCATCGGCTGCAGACTGCAAATTTTTTAAACTCTTATTTCAAGTGCTCCAAAGCTTTGTTGTTCACACACTGCGACCTACTTGCCATTGTATCCACCATGCTGCGTACGACTTATGGTGTTGTTAATCAAGGAACTGTGTTGTTATTATAAATTTGTATTCCATGAAACCTGTGTTGTACATTCCATATGCTTTACCCTTCTCTTTTACTTAAACAACGAACAAAGAGTCCTCTGTAGTGGTCATACATTCTATTTGCCAACCTATGTTCTATTAGATATTTCTGTATTCTTGATCTACCCATAAAATTTGCAAACGACCGTGTGGGACACCCTGCATATTTGGCAAAAGGGCTAATCCCATCTTATTTACAGTTAGCTTGCCTTGTCGATAGACCACCAGGTATAGCATCGATGATGTGCAACGAAACAAGCTTCATAAGACCAGGAGGAGAAGAACAAATGAAAATAACTACGTCTACGAATTATCCGATTATATAGCAGTACGATTTTAGTCAAAATATTAATAAAGAAGCTAAGTCTTAGTATTCAATATAATAGCGTTCATATAGTAAAATACGCTATGTTTTTGTTTAATAAAGCCACAAATAATTGGTAATTGTCGATATAAATTCTAAGAGAATAGCCTGAAAAAAAAGAGTCCTGTCAGCTATTTTTAACTGGCATCGTAATTAATAGGAATGTAGCATTTAGATTAAAAAGGCTAGTAAAACGTTTTATAAATAGAAGTAACAGCATACTATTACACAATCAAAACACCCTGGTCTTGATTTTGTAATAGTATGCTTGTTTGAAGAAACGAATTGGCGAAAGATATCTGAACTTTGATGGAAGTATCGCCAAATGTACGCCAACCTTCGTTTCCAGTTTAAGATTTAGGTCATTGATTTCTAATAAAGATTCTTGCTAGCTCTATTGGTGAAAATTAAACATTAGTGGATTTCTAGAAAATATATTAGGATTGAAAACAATTTACGATTAAAAATAGGCAAAAATGCATAATCAACATTAAAAAAAGGATTTTGAAACAAATGCGCCTGCGCATTAAGAACAGAGACACCTATGGTAGTACAACCAACGCTAAATGATTCAATTTAGAAGTGTGAATTGACGGAGTGATGAACAATATAAAATCCTAAATACCCTTTGTATTTGTTACAATTTATGCAAATAAGTAGTCTCTGTGTGTTATTGTTTGTGTTCAATGTTTCTAAAAAATCTTAAATGTTTCAAAAAAGCTATTTTGTTATTTTGGCTTAGACACACTGCTACAATTCTAAATAAAAAAAATCTCACCACATTATAACAATAGGGTTAAAATTTTATTTTGTTTGAAATGCACAAGAGAAAGTTCCTATGTTATTTAAGACATAAAGGAGTAACGGAATAAAAAGACAGAAGGAAGAAATTAGTTTGTTTAATATAGTGAAGAGGTTTTTTGTTACTTTATAGATTAGATACAATATAGAATTACAACATCATATCGTTTTTACACAATATAAGAGCTTCTCCTTCAACTTTTTTCATTAATTTCTATTATTTGCTCAATTTGTAACAACGACTGAAATACAATTAAGCGTAAAAAAAAAGAAGAAATTCCAATCCAATTCCGTAAATGGCATTGAAGAAACGAAATTTGAAAATGTTTGGAGTAAACGAATACTAAAAATAAATAAAAAGGGACTAGAACTCGGCGATATAAAAATTGTTAAAAACAAATCGAATAAAAATAGAATTATTCTTTTGAGAAGTTGCTCTAAATTGGATGCTACATAATATCATGAACAGCAAGAAAAATAATTTTCATTGTTATTTTTAAACGAAAAAGTATTAGACTACTCTTCCAAGAGAAATCATTTTGTTATGTCTAAAATTTCATTTCAGAGGTGATTTGACGAAATTCATGTGACATTTATTGGAAATGAACGGAAAGATTTCTATATATTTTCCTTTCCCATCTTAATAAAAATTTAAGTATATAATTTAAATACATATCAGTTTATTCTCTTAAATGTAGTTCACTTTAACATGCACAGTTACAGAAAGAGTTGTGTGTAGATAGTATTATTGGCTAATATAATTCTTCTACACTCAATATTTCGTACAGTGTGTATAGAATAAAAATATATCTGTTTAAATCAATGTTGGGAGCAAAAGAGTCGTGAAGATGAAAAAAAATTTGTACAGGATGATTAAAAATTCAACGTACAATATATTTAGAGAGGTAAAAAGACAAAAAATAATTCAAGATGATGTAGGGATGTATGGTCGGAAACGCCACCCGGATAATATAGAAGGCGCAATCCGCCAGAGCTATAATTCGATTTGTAACGTCCGTTTCATTTAGCGTTGATTTCCCTTTTGGGGGATTCGCAATATATGTACAAGTATATCTTCTGTGCAGCACACCATTCTGGAGTTTTGACCTCTCACCCCCCCCTTTCTCCGTGACAGTTTTCCAAGCATTACGGATTAAAATAAAAGGCTGCACAACCTGCTAAGATCTAAGCAAACTCTCTTCAAAGCAGCACCCCAGTTTAGAGTTTTGACCTCTCCCACCCTTTTCTCCGTTGCTGTTTTCCCAGCATTACGGATGAAAATAAAAGGCTGCACAACCTGCTAAGATCTAAGCAAACTCTCTTCAAAGCAGCGCCCCAGTTTAGAGTTTCGACCACTCCCCATCTTGGCTTCGATGTTGTTTACACCGCATGACTGTCGAAAAGCAAATTGCCTATTCGAAACATTCGGGAAGATTAAAATTACTAACTTGTCTTTAACTTAATCACTCAATCAACTTAATACTCTTTATCCTCCTATCTTCTTAACTATTTTATTAATTGCTAAGAACTTTTTCCTTATTAATTTTTTTTCTGACAACCTTCTTTGGTCATTTTTATTTCTCTTTACACAGTATCTATTATGTTAGAGTTATTGTAGTATCTATTATGTTAGAGTTATTGTAGTATCTATTATGTTAGAGTTATCGTAGTATCTATTATGTTAGAGTTATTGTAGTATCTATTATGTTAGAGTTATTGCTGAAAAGCGACATGCTTTTCAGCAGACCGAAGGAATGGAGGTCATAGGCTCCTGACTAGGTTCTCCCGACAAATACTATTATCGATGGCAGTTGATGTCTAAGAGATGTCCGAGCCGATCCCTTCGCAAGTATCTCAATTTTCTCCATCGTCACTGACGATATCCGAGATCTGGTATTTTCTAAAGTGTTCCCATCGTATGACGCCATTGTGAAGCATGCGTAATTGTGAAGGGTAATGAAATTTAGCAGTTTTTTATCCAGCTCGTATAGCCTAAGTTTAATGTATAACTAACTAAACAAGGAGTTTTCGCCCTTTTTTGTTTTTGTAATTTCTTTATATTTGTGTATTATCTTGCTCAGACGAGTGGTGTTTCCGGTCATGTATTCCTATGTAATTTTTCTTTGTTTCGTAGTTTTCTACCTACCTTGACAGTTCTACTCTAAATTTTGTGTCATCTTGTCTATGTATGTATGCAAGCTCGTAAGATAATTGTTATATCACATTTTGTGAAAAATGGTTCGAAGTAGCTGAAGTCTTCCAATTTGCATTCGAGTCCCTTATTGTAGAAGGTTCAAAAAATTCAAAGTAATACATTTAAATTATTATTAAATGATATAATTACGTACTGCCATGATCAAATAATATCTTTGATCATATCTTCCCTTAACCTAATAAACCACAATAACTACCATGAAAAATTTATTAAAATACCTTTTCTAAACGAGAAGAAAACCAAGGAATTAGTACTTTTGTAGTTTGAGTAGATTAATTTCTAGATCTGCTGTGGTAACATATTTTTGGTTTAGGAATAGGAAGATCGTATGTTCGAAACTCTATTCCACAGAAGATTCACCGTATATGTGGGTAGTATATGCTAAATCTGCTGCTGTGAGTCAAACGTACTAACAATGATGTGTCATAAGGCCTGGTACACACGTTCGTTTGTTTTGGAAAAGTCATTAGTGTCAAAATGCCAGAGAAACGATTAACGGCTTGAATATACTGACAGCACTTAAGTAGTACCTCTCGCAGAGAAAGAGTGTCGCTAATGCCTTTACGACACATTTTGACACTTGCCCCTCCAATTGGAGAGAAATCGGGCCAGAACCGGAGGTATATGTGTACTACTCAACTGTTATCACTGTACTTCAAACCGATAATCACTTCTCCGGCAGTTTAGATCGCTACTAACTTCTCCGACACAAATCTAATGTGTCGCCGTGTCTAAAATTGTGAGTTGCTCGCCGACTGACATGTAATGTTCGTCAACTGATCACGGTTTTAAATTACTAGGACTATTTCAAAATATCCTTCTAGTTCAGTATTTCAAGAGTGGACATTGATCTATTTGAAGGTAAACAATAAAATTCCCTGATGTTTTTAAAAGTGTGGGTGATACATGCAACTGAGGTCGATTCTCATTTGTTTTCTCTATTTTAACAGTACTGAAAATGTTTGACAGTATTGAAATTTAACATTAAAAAAATCACTTAAAAGAAATTTGTTTTTGCGATCTGCCTGTTCGGTTGAAATTGGCGAACTTCCAAAATCCAAATTTAGAAAAATTAAATTTACAAAATTCCCTACTACTTTCTCGAATATGAATATTTTTGCTTCAAATTTTACTTTTAGATTAGCCAAAATATATTACACAAAAAAATAACGTGAAAGGATTTCAAGGCGCATCTAATATTAACTTTAATATAGTTAGTTTTTTAACTGTATAATAGAGCAAAAAATAAGGAAATTTTAACTGTAGGGGAAAGACGGGTAAGATGACGATGAGAGTAAGATGATGAATTGGATTTTTCTCAAAAATTACGCTAGATGACAGCCCCGATTCTGCATCATAGACCTCTAGTGAGCAGCTATCCTTAAGCCAAAAGATTACATCCCGTCATTTGTGGGATTCACAGTAAGCTGTAACATGTTTTCGAGTGGTTTCGATGTAACGTTTGGTTTTATCTTGATAAGAGATAGCATTCATGGGTGAGTGTTTTTTTCATCCTCAGCCTGTAAAATGTTAATCAGAACATGTTAAATAATGTATTATTTTAATTTTTCTGATTAGCTGATGTCCTTTAATCTCGTCACGAAATAAAAATATCGATGACGGACCGATGGCGAATTGGGTGGAAGGTGAGATAACGACTCAGCTTCTGATTTACTTATAACTACAGCAGCTCATCTCTTGTCCGATGGTCCTATAGCTAAGATTTTCACCACTCTACCCATGCAGGGGAAAACGACAAGAAGACCTATAAAGAAATTGCCCTCCATTCACATTACTGGCACTGCAGTGAAAAATGCGCTTCTCGTTTTAAAAAAAATGAGACAGATGAAAAAGAAGATAAATGAAAACAAAGACATCTAAAGAAGGTTGAAGTTAGCAAGACCAAATGCAACAAACGTGCTAAAAATCCTACAAAAGAGAAGAAACTAACTAATCGACAGCTCGACTTCCATCATATGAGTCTGAAGACTCAACTCATTCATTTTAAGTTCCTCTCGTTGACACTCATGATGATCTGGACACAGAGGATCTCGATAATTAAGCATACATCATTTGCGGTGAACTATGAAAAACGGAATTGTGGTTCCAATGTTTTATATGCAATCTCTAGGCCCATTCCTTTACGGGCTGGGGTTAAAACCAAGCTGAATATCGCCCAAGGCGATGCAATTTTTGAAACTGATGTCATTTTTTAAATTTAATCAATAATTTCGATTGATAACGTTCCTTCTGTTCTACGCTGTTTCTTTAGTTCGATTATGTTTTTTTGTTATGTGCAATTTATTTGCACATAACAAAAAAAAACATAAGATCTGATCTCAACAGTTTTAAATAGTTTTTTGATAATATATGATGTTGATTTAAATAGTAATCTCAGTTCGCCATCTTACCCGCGCAGTCAGGCAAAATGACGGAAATGACTTCATTCTCTAAAATGAAGTATTTGAGTCTCAAACTTGAAGATGACAATTTTTTAAAAACCTTTTAATTACGAAATTACTTAAAACTACTTAATTCGCAATCCCTCCTTCAACGAATATTAACGCAGGAAAAATCATCAACGCTTACGGTCATTATCTTACCCGACTTTTACGCACCTAATTTTGTAACATATACAATTGAAAACACTAAACAATCCGATGTTTATTGCACAGTTTTATCCTAAACATACTAATAAACATGTCCAAAAATTTAAAAATCCTTTCTTAAATAAGAAAAATGCCTTAGCATTTTTAAAAACATGAAAATGAATAAAAACCGAATGTGGTGAAAAAGCCATTCAAAGCTGTCATTTGCATCATAAATAAAAATCTAGTTAGCATCTAAACTATTGAAAGTAGAACATTGAAATGTTGATACAATGAGTAGGAGCTTAAGATCAATGAAATAAGCTAATAAATAAAAATCAATATTTTGGACTTTTGTTGTATACCATATCCTCTAAAGTTTTAAACTACATCCTGGATTATGTTTCTTACAAATACATACTATTTCTGCGTTCAAATAAACGCGTAAAAACGATAGAAACGAAATAGGACAAAAATGGAACTTAAAATCAGTATTTTGTGCTTTTTGTCCAGAAAAATATTCTACGACAGAATAAGACTTCCATTTTAGAGATAATTTAAATATATATGTAGTGTTTCATATATTCAGGTCACTACATGTGGCAGAAATGCACGGAGCTACAGACGATAGATTAGTCTAGCAAACGTTTCCTTACAAGAAATACTTGTGAAAAGGACTCGCGCGGTCCCATAGGAGAAGAATATTCCAACTTACGGCAACAGGTGTGTATTGTATCACAGAAGAACCTATGGCACCCTCCCAGGCTGATAACAGCTCTGAAAAGGTATATAACGCGAGTAAAAGACAGTCTCTGGCAAAGAGGATAGACGCACATCAACAGAATCAAGTTCATTATACTTAATAATCAAGTTTTAATTAATTAATATTAATTTCAAGTTGAATATATTTAAGTTAATGAAGAGCTAAATTTAAGTCTCTAACTTGCCATTAGGCTTAATTTCTCCCATCTGCATCTATGACGCTGTGGAGTGTTGATTAATAAATTTACTTCAAGAAATTGAATGAGACATTTTGTTGTTCATTTATATTATAATCCAGATAAGAATTGCAAATTAGCCTGAAACAAATTATTTCATTTTAAGTTTTTAATCAAACCGAACCTACAGGGATCCAAATAAGTTAATCTAACTCGCTTGCAATATAAGATAAAATGCTTATGCCTAATTTAAGCTTAGTTATGGTTCATTAAATTACCCCATTTTGTAGGAAAATGTAGATAAAACTGCTTATGCCTAATTTAGCTTAATAATGGTTCATTAAATTGTCCCATTATATAGGAAAATGTAGCATTTCATGGAATTAACTGGCTTATAGAATCACGCAATACCCATTCATACAGAAATTTAGAAAAATAAACTTTCCGAAAGGGACGTTAGGATGTTTGTTAAGTTGGTTCAAATATTTCATTCCACTTCTATACTTATAAAACCGTGAAGAAATTTTAACATTTTCTTGTTTCCTTAAAGCTTCAAATAAGTCACAGAGAACGAGAGAGAGAAAAACTCTCGCACATTTTACTGCACTTAGTGGAATTGCAATTGTTGAGTGACCAAGCTCAGACCTGCCCACTTGAAGAATAAGTATCCAGGAGAGATCCTTAGAAAGCACTCTAAAGGTAACGCTCTCCTACGAAAAGAAGTTTACTTTTAGAAAGTTTTGAATATCGAGTGATAAGAATTATTCATTTAACCCTCACCGGCTTCACCTACCTACTCAAAATGGTGTACGGTACTTGAAAGCCGGCAGGAAGATTCGAAACATACATATCATAACGTAAAAAGCATAGTGTCATGAAACAAAAACTTACAACATGCATGACAACATTCAGAAAAATTCTGACAACATAAATCGAAAAATCTAAAGTAAGCCTCACAAATAAAACTAAGCTTAAATTAATATAGAATACAAAAAAAATACATCAATAAGAATTTTATAAAATATATATATATGATAAAAATGACCAAATAAGAATAAAAAAAATAAAAATAATCCAAGAATACAGTATAAGTAATTAAGCATAGAAAAATAAATATAAGCAGTTACACACTCCGAAATACCAAGATTAAGAATTTGGGAAGAACAATACTTGAAAAAGTTTGGAAACTGAGCTACAAAGAAAAGTTTTCAACGGAGCTTTCCAATCTAATCTCCAGGCTTCTCTTTCATGTTTTCATATCCCATACTCTAGAAGATGTTTGCATCTCCCTTGTTTGCTCCACAGTTATACTTCTCACTCATACCAAAGAATCTATTTTAGTATGTTTCGAAGATTTGCGATTAGATATTAGATTTCAGACGAGTGGTTAGAATTAAATTATATCTATTCACAGATAAAAAGTTTTGTTTTAATAACAACACTTATTTGTCTTATAGATCCTTAAAAAATAAACTAGCAAAATTAGAATAAATTTAAAAAATAAAAAAATTAGCTTAAACTTTACACAAAAACAACAACAAAAATTAAAACAATAAAATTTAGATAATAAAATTTAAACAATGTTTAAGTCGCGCGCAATTGCAGCTGCAAACAAAAAACAATGAAAATCAATATCATTCAAAGAAAGCCAAAAAGCAAAGATAAACTCAGAGGAGATAGAAAAAACAAACAAGCAAGGAATCCATTCTAGTCAATTTTTTCAAGAGCTAAGGACTTTATTCGAAATGGATTCAAAATAATAATTGGGAAAATTTTCAGTAAGAAGCTTGCAATACGCCAAATATAGCTTCACTTAGCCCGAAATTTTCCAACAAAAGACAAAGGAGATCTGAAGACCAAAAAACATTATTTTAAAAGGAAGAGTAAAACCAAACACAAACACAAAAACGCTAATAAGATTGCTTTCAAAATATTAGCCATCTAGCTTTTAAAAGTAGCCATCATAAAAATAAATTTACCCCATGCCCAGAATAGAGAAAAAAATGTCCTCACGCTATCACAATCCCACGCTAACTGTCTATTAAAAAAAGAATCAGCAAATTTTTTAAATTAACACTAGTACCATGGCGCCATCTATATTCGGAAAAACAAAACTGAAGGAGTGAAAACAAGAATTTTTAGGGAACGGAACTATTTAGTTTTTACTAACTTATACATTTCACGTGAAAACTAATGACACAATGGTTTCAAAGAGAATGGCTTGTGTGAAAAGATTCTAGTACAAAAATAATTCAATCACCATCTTCTAATAATTTGTTTGTAGTCGTGATTCATATAAATTACGAACTGAAAGTGGCATAGGAATAGCTGAAATCAAGATTATTTTGTTAAATATCCAAATATCATTTTATTTCATACGTATAAGGTGTAGAGAATGTCTTTTTCTTCCCTTTTTTCTTTACAGTACTCTGCTGAGTAATAATTTAATGCTAACGACACTTTTATTTAGAATTATATATAATAATATTAACAATAATGTAAAATTTTAACGAAATTTACTACTAAAAACTTTTTTTTAACTATCTGCATGCATTGTTCAATTATTTTCCTAATTTCATTTTTCTAAATCTAGCTTCTTAGGTGCGTGAACGTGTTAAACATGAAAAAAATAATTTTTAAAGAATTTCTTATTTTCAAGCATTATCTAATCTAAAATTCTTTTATTTCAATAAAATGACTCGCTCCTTAGTATAAAGGATAAAAATTCAAAAGGATTATTTTCTCATTTTAATGTTTAAACCCATCTCTTTAACATAAAGATGACACTTAATGTAGGTAAAAACTGAAAAAAAAAAATATTTCGGTTTCAAACTTCATGCTTTTACATTTCGTTTATAAAAAAATCATTGTTTGATTTTATTACTTCCCTGAAGTGGAACATGATTGATGATTTAATCCTTTTAATATTTTTCTTTTAAAATGTTCTTGTACAATATTTACCATACTTTGTCTAGTTTTATTGTTAGTGACCAACCATCAACCATGGTTTGACAACATATTATAATCCCCAAGCTGAGTTTTAATAATAAAACAGATTCCTTTGAAAATATTTAAAATTTTATAGGCATTAAAAAATACTGATGTCGCAATTTAAGGGCAAATTATGGCTCATACGGTTTCATTTATTATTAAAATTTTACCAGCAAGATAATTTTTGAATAATAACATCTATGGACTCTGAAGAAATATTTTATTTCTTAATGCCTGCTTTTATCAGTATTGTTAATTTGGCGATTCATTTAAAATCTGGCAATTCTCCATATAATACGTAATTTTATTGAAAGCTTAGGAAAGAAAAAAATATTATTCGAAATATCAAAACGAATATTGAACGTAATAGTGTAGCGGTTACAATCAACTGCCTTCTCCTTTCTATGGTAGGTGGCGCTACTGGAGCCATCTTTTTCCCATGATGCCTCTCTGTCATTCTAGTCTGTGTGCTTGTCTCGTGATGTTGTTCTCTGTCTTGTGTCTTGTAACTTTAATGCTCTGTTCTGCGGAACGTAGCATAATAAAAAATGGTTCCTAAAATTGAATGGATTCTTCAACAGCACTAGACACAAACTTGAGTCTCGTCCCTCTATAATAGGAGTTTGAAAAATGATTATTTCAATAGGTATTTGAGTAGTGCACGAAATTATAACAGAAGATCAATTCACAAAGAGACAACTTCTCTAGCAATTATGAAAAAATTATAATTTCATTTGTATAAAAATGAAACAATTAATGAAGATCTCTTAGCTAAACATAAAAACAATAAAATAATAGATATTCATGGAACGTACAGAACTCAAATCAAAGTAATACAAGAAAGTTCGAAGATACAGATATAACTTAATAAAAACATTTTTTTATTAGGGGGCCTAAAAAGTGGATTATTTTGCAATTATTTTTTAATTTTTGTCTTTCATTTTCATTTTTATATGAATAAAATCTTGAAATCAATCTTTTCTCAAATTTATTTTTAGGTGGCCCCGTAAGTATTAAATCGAAATTTAAAGACATTAATTGACTGATTGATAATTTACCTCTAAAGCCTTTAAAATAGAGTATTGCCATAGAGATAACACAAAACTACAAGATTTCAATCCTCTAGTACAGCGTTCATAGCCCTCTTTGCCTTTCGTACCCTTTGCTTAGTCTTTTTTTTATTTCTGAGTACCCCCTGCTGCCAACACTACTCCGGAAGTTTTCATTAATAAAATAATGGTTTAGATTAGCTTAAGCGTCATATGACTCGAATTATCTTAATTTCATTTAAGGATTCAATTTTGGTTTTATATTTTATTCCCTTTTTAGATAACAGTATTAGTTCCAGGTCCAAAAAATGAACGAAAATAACTTCGCACTAATTTATATAAATATACAATATAAATTATATATTAATATAAATTATTATTATTACACATTCTTAATATAAATTATATATTATTATACATTCTTAATATAAGTTATATATTATTATAAATATACAATATAAATTATATATTATGATATTTTTTTTATTTCACATTAATTTTATGATAAAAGCTAGAAATTATTCTTCGTGATAATCAACTTTTCAAATGGAAGCCAATTTCAATTAATTTCTTGACTTGTTTCAGGGAGCTGAATTTTATAAATTTAGGTTCAGATGAAGTCAAATATAATGTCATGACTTATTTACTTACTGCGATATTTGATATTAATCTACGCATAACACCTGTGTATTCTTTCCAAATGATCCGAGTTTGCGAAAGATTTAATAAATATTTTACTAATTTAACACTGAGTTCTTGCAATTCTTCTTTCACTGCTACCCGATTGACTTTCGGGCTTGCATAGAACTTCACTTTTTGCAAGAACGTGGGGAAACTAAACATTATAACTTTTTTTCCATTTTAACCCCTTAGAATTTGTATTTTCAGCCATTTCTGACATTATGTTCACGCACCACAGGTTCGGAACCTATGCTCTAGTACATCAGGAAGCGAGTGAAAAATAGGTAACAAATTTCAATCTTCAGAATCATGAAACAAGTCGAGTTAAATAAAACTTAACAAAACCAAGTGGATTTTGTTGACAATCCTGCTTCGTTGGTGCTAAGACTTTTGGCTGGTTTCAATCCCTCGACTTTGGTTGAGGGCCTAATCCATTATTTTGGGAACGTGATGTTGCACCTTAACTCTTCAACACACGCACCCACTTTTGGAACATTAGCAGACGCGCGAGGTCATTTTGACCCCAAATTGTTGGACCTTACTCCTTATTTTACTGGCTATTTGCACAAAAATAAGATATGGTCAAAGTATAAGAATATTTTCTTGCACAAGTGACTTTTATTTAAGACACAAATACTATTTTTAATAAGAGGAAGGAAAATTGAACTTGACTCCATTCTCTATACATTTCTGTATTCTTTTCTTCTCTGCTGCGCACGTTATTCCTCTGCCTTAGCCATAATGTTAGATTAATCCGAAAGGCTAGTACACACACGGGGCAATTTGACCCCAACTCCCCCAGCAAAAAGTGAAATACCCTATTACACCGGTTTCTGCTGCTTTTCCGTTCTTCTTCTAGCTCCCCAATAAAGGTACTGGAAGTAAGAGGTACAAGTTTCTAGAAATTCCTAGAATTTCAGAACAAAATAGAAAGGGTGGGGTAAAAAAAACCCGTGAGAGTGCTGACGGGTTAATACTCATACCAGACCTATAATCAAAAGCTGATAAAAGGGCTATATCTGTCAATACATGCGAGAACTAACATGATACTGATTTGTATATCTACTTCAACCTGGAACTTGCAGTGCAACGAGGCATTTCCCAGGTTATTGTATTTCACACAAACTTTGATGTTTCTTTTTCGTTCATTACCTGAAATATTCCTGTAAAAATGTCCCAATTTTTAGCTTGTAAACGGAGTGGAGTATCTTTCCTAAGTGGGAATTCATCACTAGGCCACTCCACATTTTTTCGATCACAGGAGGCCAAAACCTTTCGACAATGTTAGATCCTATGAGAAATGGTGTAGACCAAAGGAAAAGTTGGATTTCCATCCGGTTTGGATTTTATTCGGTGCTCTAGGCCATAAAACTGAAATACGATAATTGGTTAGGATGAACGAGTCGCTCTCAAAAGTGAAAGCAGAGAAGTGGAGGGGCAGTGTGTGGGGGAGTCAGTCTGTGGGACACGTTCTGAAAGCGGGGGAGGAGGAAGCGCAGTAACTTAAGGGATTGAGTAGCTCATAGATGATATGGCACGGTCCTACCTGCGAGTGAGTGACCCACCAAATTTTGTGGGCTGTAGATGGAAACGGTCTGCTAAGAAGCCCACCAAATGAATTGGAGCAGCTATATGGTGAATGTCCAGCTTTATCTTTTTAAGCTTACGTATGTTGGACAGTAAGACCGGTTGACGTCATTAGCAAGTCATTCTCACTTTAGTAGTAACAACACTAAATGAGCGTAGCACTCATCCTACCGCAAAACATTGATAAAATTTTTATTGTTCTATAAAATGCTTTATAATATTTTATTTACTTTGCAAAAAAGATTAATATTGACCTTCATGCAATCTATCTGTTCATTTTTCACATATCAGATACTGACCACCATTTATGAGTAAAAATATCCATAAACATCTTTATGGACTTATACATGGTAAAATATTGACCCAGTGCAAATTTTAGCTCATGAACAAACCGGGTCTACCTTTGCATATTGTTCTACTGCTTATAGTACATGCAATTATTTTATTTAGGTCCACTTTTGCCTATCGTTTTACTTCTTATAGTACATGAAATTCTTTTATTCAGGTCCACTTTTGCCTATCGTTCTACTGCTTTATAGTACATAAAATTCCTTTATTCAAGTATTCCGGTCGCAACGGTGACAAAGCAGTAAAGTGAACAGAATTGCCTTGTTTTCCTCTAATAAAAGTTAGCTGTACTTAACTGCCTTGCATCAAAATTAGAACGATGTGATCTGAGCTCTGTGAGAGATCAATGTTCAAAACTGCTGTAAATCTATAATGCATTGTAAAAATATGGTTATAGTTTTGAATTATGGAATAATGAGTTTATTGATTTTTGTAATAAGGGTTTTCGGATTATCAAATGAATTGGTTCTTTCACCTAAATTAGTAATTTTTTGTTAATAAGAAAAAAATAAAGCATGTTCTTCTTTCATAATTAAAAAAGCTTTTAATACATGTTTATAAATATTTTACCAGATCGAAGGTTATAAAAAATATTTTTATGTAAGAAACTGTTTTAAATTGAGTGAAGAAAAGACTGAATACGTTCCATTATCTGTAAAGAAATGGAAACTGAAAAGATAAGAAACGAAACAGGCCAAGTTAAATAAAGATGTTTAAAAAGATCCAGCGGGAGTTTCCTTCCCTAGATTTCCTCGTTTTCTGGTACGATGTGGCACGTTTTGTGTTTAGCGTCATCGTGTATCTCTCTCAATGTCTCTCAGAAACAGAAATTCGCTATTTGCACTCTGAGAGTGTTTCCAAGTTTCTTTAATCATAATTTCATTTCCTTATTGCTTAAGAGCATTGAAAACGTAAAACCTCATGTATATTGGAATTCATTTGCTAATACGGAATTTAACTCTTTAAACCCGAGGTGATTTTTTTCTTCTAGCTCCTTTAAAACCGGGACCTTTCGGGAGTAAGCTACATGAATTGGACTCCCAAGCTGGGTGGTCATTTACCACACCACACCGCCCCCTGCTATAACCTTCCCTTAAGGCTGCGGTTTGCAAGGATAATTGGACCCCCACCGCGCTTATCTCCTAAGCGATCTGAGAATCTGACCTCCCTCAAAAGTAACCAACCGCCTTAAAGGGAAATTTTTAGACCGCCTGGGACCGTCTCGCTCGGTGTCAGAGAGTTAATCTAATCTCCGGGAAGTATATGCCCATTAGGGTCGAAAAGGTCAATATACAAACGAATCGAGATTCCGATATACAGTAACCTGGTGATAAATCCAAAATTTAAACGATTTATACAATTCTAGGGTTATAATAATAAGCAAATAAAATAATATTAAACGTAATATCATAAATCTAAGCCATTTTTTCGAAGCGAGGGAGTGAACTGTTTGCATATGCTGGTAGTGTTTTATGTTTCTTACTTGTACTAACTGGCTTTTTGGATATTTCTGAGTATCTATGAATTATTCATCTTCTTTTGGTTATCAGGATTCTTCGGGTCACATGAGATTTCAATGAAATTCTGGTGAATTTTTCTTGACTTTTTGTCGAAATCTCATGAAGAAAAACATTCATGTTGTTTCTTATTTTGAATCCACTCAGATAAGTGACGCCTTGATAAAGTTCAACTGATGAATTCCTTAAACCTATTCATTGTTTAAATTTAGTTTCTAATTAACTTTCATTTTGTTTTATGGTGCTTTTATTTTAGAGTTAAATTAATCAAACGTCGAATATATCTATCTTGAACGAACTATTTTGAGTGGTAGCCTCCTTGTAGACGTGTTTCGCCGAAATATATCTATCTTGAACGAACTATTTTGAGTGGCAGACTTCTTGTAGACGTGTTTCGTCGAAATATGTCGATCTTGAACGAAATATTTTGAGTGGTAGACATTAAATGTTATTATTATAGGTCATTGTAATTTCAGAGACAGAAAACCACTCCATCCATGATCCTGTTTCTATAACCATTACAGTTACTGTACCCGTTGGATGGACATGGAACTATTTTCACAGGCAGACAAATTAAATACAAAATATTATTTTTTCTATCCAAAGAGTTTTAAAACGAAGAAATTCATTAAGATGAAATAATTTATTTTTCTATACTTCTTATGTAAGAGAGTAAAAATTAGTTTGCTTTTTTAAAAAAAAATTGAAAAAAACCCTTCTATTGTACTAGTTCTTTGCTTCGTTTGACATAGATTCATATAGTATCTAAGAATCGCATTATTAGTAAATTTATCTGTTAATATCAAAAATTTACACATTACCTGCAAACACTTTTATGAATTGTATGAAGATGCAGAATAGTGTCTTCGTAAATTAACAATATTACTCTATCCTATGACTGTGTAAGCTTAATGCAAATCTATTTCTTTAGATGAAATTTGAGGAATTTGCGATGTAACTATCATAAATATGCAGAAGGTTCTTAATTAAATTCTTCCTCAACGTACAACGCCAGCAGTCAACAAGCCATTTTGGGCCTCCGGTATGTGAAATGCATTTGCTTGGAAGCTCCAATTAGTTCGGAATTTGCATTGGAGACGATGTGGAATAATGTTCTGAAGAGCCTGTCTTAAAATATCCGAAAATTAAAAGAAATCATGAGTATATTCAGTATATTATACCAAATACTTAATATCCATATTTATTTCGGTTGTTTGAAATGTAACGGGAACAAATTTATTATGCATATTCATAATGTTATAAACAGATTAATGCGCTAAATAAAAAGAATTGTTTGAGAAATGCAAGAAAATAGATTTCCTTGCTGAATTCTTGAGTAACTCGCATAACATTCACGACGGCGATACTTGGCTTAATCTTAAATAAAAAAAAAAAATCTGAAAATCTCAAGAGACCGTTGTTACTTGGAAGCGTAGTGTAAGATTTCTCAACAGAAAATTGTGATTCAATGAACGTCTATCATATTTGTAGGACAGGCTGTTCTCAAATAAGTTATTAGTGTGGTATACGCAGTCAGGTGGCATTCAGTTATTTTAAATCTGGATTACATATTTAATTTCCATCTATTTACAGGTTTAATAGGAACAGTCGCAAAAGTAAGAAACGAACCACCCAGCGTTATTCTGCCATCGTTCATCGGAAATTAAAACAAAAGGTACCAAATTTCAGGAAATAACGTCTACTGAACGATTCCATATCTACAAATTATATAATGGGTCGTTCACATATTTATAATATCACTAATTTCAAAATTTCCAATGGCAACACACATTTTTGACGACATAAATAAATATTTGATCCAAAAATACTCGAAAATATCAATTTTGGTTAATTGACCATTAGAAGATCGGCCGGCATTTGTGTTCGCAATATAAAAGGGGCCGTCTCCATATTTAGATAGTGAAGCTGTCTTCTTGCGTCTAAATGTCGGTGGTAGAATTTTTACAATCGATAAATATTAGATGCATTGCAAAATTCTGCAAAAATGAAATTTTCTCCAAAAAATATGATTTTTATCCATATGCATCATATTACTAAATGAAAGAAATATTTAAATACATTTTTTTAAAATATATGAACTTCCCCTAAGTGCATCGTTCCAAAGAGAAAGTAGAAAATTTAATGCAATTTAAAAATTACTTTTTCGAATGAGCTGAAATTTTTCATGGGCTTATTAATTAGCCTTCTTTATTGATTACTGTTAAAACTTGTGGGTATTGCCACTCAAAAAGTTTTAAACATAAAATTTAATAAAATATTTCCTGTGTTCAAAACTATTTTAAAATCAAAAGTGTGTATAAAAATGCGTATACCACTTCATACTATTACATCGAAAAAATTCTAGGTCAATAACTATATTATATCTCAAGATATCCACACAAATTCAAAATTTTGCTTTAACATTAGAGACTGAACATTTTATTTGCTTATAATTTCGAAACAAATAAATTTTGAAAATTATAATTAGGTATCCGATCATACATTAATGGACTTTTGAAATCCATTGAAAAAATGGGTGTTGCCACTAGGGAATTTTGAAGTTAGTGCAATTAAAAATGTGTAGAAGACCCCTTATGAAATTTTTTGATATGGAATTTAGTAGACGTTAATTCCTGAAATTTGATACCTTTTGATGTATTTTCCGATGAACGATGGCAGAATAATGCTGGGTGGTTTGTTTTTTCTTCCGCGAATGTATATATTCAAAGAACGGGTTCATTCTATACATATTTAGAGATTAAGGTCAATTCAGAAAATCTTGTGGCTGAATTTCAGCTGGAGACTCTGTCTCGTCAATGTTTTCCATCCAGAATTATCTAAGCAAAAAGCGTCCAACAACCAGTTATCGTTCTTAAATTTTATAAAATCCCAGAATTCCGATGCAGACACTCCCAATGTACGTCACTAAACACATTCAACATTTGACAGTCAATGTCCACCTTCAAGTGCCACCGAATCTGGGAACGCAATTAACCTTCTATTCCCACGCATGGGGTGTTACCTCAATCCCCTAAGTTGGTGCAACCTATTGAGCTAAATTTTGTTTTTATGTTTTTGGTGTTTAATTAATTTTCAGGGAACGTAAACATTACCCAGATAGCAATTTTAATTTTCAGTAAAGTTGCAGCAATCTTGTTCTGCAAATCTGCAAGCATGCAGCAAGTTTAACGCGGCAAGAGTGCAAGCTTGAAACAAGTTTGAAAGAAGTTAACCCAAACGAGTTAGTCACCACTTGTTAAACTTGTCACAAATATGTCGCGTCAAACTTATTGGAAACTGTAGCAAAAACAGAGTACGCAGACAAACCTTGGATTCGAACTCCCGACAATCCAATTCATAGCCAGTCGCCTTAGCCACTCAGCCAGCTAGTGTGAAGTTTGTCATAACAACTTCACAGAAAACTTGTTTTGGAAGTAGGGTGGTAGATAGTGCTTTGTTACTTTGCAGGAAGTTTGCTGCAAAGTTGCTGCATCAAGTTTGTCATGACAAGCTAATATCAAGAAAATCACGCTTGCTGCAAATTACATGCTATCTGGGAACAGATTCGCAAGAATCCCCATTTCTGTGTAAAAAAATTGTGCGTGCTATTTGGGTAGTGTTTATCTCGTCCTCTGACTGCGATTCATAATTAAGAAATGTATGCTCCCTTGTCTTGCATTAGACTGAATTGGTAATCGACAAAGCAAGACTTGATAAGGATGGCAGAGTAAACCTTCTGAAAATAAATATTTTCATTATGGCTTCAAAAGATTTATTTAAAAAATTATTTTGCTATCTTGAAAACCTACCTACTATAAATAAAAAATAAAGTTAAAGTTAATAACTCATTTTACAGGCAAATCTATACATTAATAGAAACTAATGAATTAATATAAAAATATTAATAAAACGAATGATACTTTGCTGATTCATATCCATATTTAAATCTTTCTATCTTTATCTTAAAATATTCTGTCATGCCAGCATATAGGTTTCAATATTTTGAATGCTAAAAGCAATAATTTCTTGAACTAATGAAGCTGAAACAATAGAGTAACAGAACAACAGAGTAATAAGGTAACAGAAGATAACAAAAATCGTACATTTTGCACATAGTATAGAAT
The DNA here is from genome assembly GCA_013235015.1 of Araneus ventricosus. Taxonomy (NCBI): domain Eukaryota; kingdom Metazoa; phylum Arthropoda; class Arachnida; order Araneae; family Araneidae; genus Araneus; species Araneus ventricosus. The sequence goes on along the minus strand of BGPR01000401.1, from coordinate 423,469 downwards.
ATTATGCTCATACATACAATATATTGCATAAATAATCATAAGTGTCGCTTATCATGAAAGGAAAGAACTATAATTAAAGAAAGGCAATAATTTCGGCGAGCGACATAATGTGAAATAATTGAAGATATTTTCTATCTTCTCCATTTTCTAATTGCTAGTTTATTTTTCATTGCGCCAATGATTTTGAAGCAAAATTTGGTGACATATTATTTGTTGTTTTGTGCTGTTTACAGTTTTACTGAATTTATTCAAAATACAAAAATTGGGAATATCTAACTGTAGTATTTCTGGAAAACAAAATGAATACATTAGTTGCGCATGATTCTGTTCTCTGCTTTGTTTTGCCCGAATGAAAGAAGATTGTTTATGAAATGTTTCAATTTAATATTTCAGAGAAATTGGTTTTCTTGAATAATTAATGGCAAGTGTAAAATAAGGCTGCTTCAAAATTAATGCATTTACGGAAACCTTACAAGTCATGTAAAAAACTAAAAAGGTAAGTTCTTTATGTTTTGTAAGAACATTTTCTTCAATCGTCGGCATCAGCTTTCATCTCTTTTTCATAACAAAATACACTTAACTCAATATTATTACCGAATTTTGTATGCATTTAAAAAGTATCAAAAGGAAATTTTCTTGAATTCTAAATTTTTCTGCTTCTTGTTATTGTCTTTATTTCAAAATTGTTAAACTCCTACAGCAAATAATGTATAATATGTGTGCAGAGCTGAAGTCAGTTTTTTTCTTTCTCGTCTAAGAATTTTAGAAAGGGAAACTATTTTAATTGTCAAAATATTTGAGCAGGACATTTGATGAGTCTCCACTTTTTAGACTTATCTGAGAAAATTAATAATAATTTTTTTTTGAATTTTCTCTTAGTTTCTTGTAACCGGATAGCTCCAAATTCGATAGCCGACCTTTACAATAAAAATTACAGATCTGTAATAAATTTTGGACGAAATCTGACAACGAAATTCCTGTGCATTTGTCAGTGAGCAAGTGACCACAATAAATCAAAATTCCAACCATCTAGATATATGAAATTTGGCATGTTGTTTCATCCCTAGAGTCGTACATTTGTATCAAATTATGAACCAAATCCAACAAAGGCCTTACAATCTATCTATTTTTATGTATGTGTGTAAATACGATGGCTAAAAATTGCAACGAGCTAGAAAACTGAAATTCTGCTAGCGTTTTCGTTAGTTTAGTTATATTAACTTCCCGTTTTTAAAACAACTCGAGAACTATCTTGGGACGAAACTCGTAATTTTGATCCATGGTCGGATGACAAGGACGGCACCCCCTCTCCAAACTTCCGCAGCACTCCAACGGGAGGATGATTGGCCTTCTACTTTTGGTTTAAAATTCAAGAGGCTTAATAAAAGACGGATCCTCAGTGCACTCGGGTTTCGAGCCTAGAACTCTCTGGCTCAGAGACCACTACCTTACTACTAGGCCGCCGCGTCCTCAACTGCCCTCGGCACCAAAATTGTAGGTCACTATCAAATCTTGAATCAATGCGGTAAAAAGGAACAGGATCACAAGGCATGTTCTGTTCTGTTTAATACCACTCTCTCCCTCAAAATACCTAAACACAAAAGACGACATATTGAATTACTCTACGAGGAAGCTTAGGAAAGAAAACTCACGATTATTTCCGAGATATCAGTAAGTCAGGCGTAACCTGGCGTTTCGTTTGGCACGTATTTGGCGAGAAACTTCCAAAGTTTAGTAATAAAATGAAAGTATCGAATTTCGTTATTTTGGCTTTATCTTGAACTATTAGGATGTCTGCCTCTTCTTAATTGATATTCAAGGAAATACCCGATACCTTTCGATGCCCAATACCGGTTTAATACGTGACTTATTGTTTATTTTTAATGTTGTTTTCGCCTCTCTTTGTATGGAATTTGTTAAAACTTGCCGATTTATTATATATCTTGTACTCTCTCCTTCATACATAATTCGGTTTGTCCCTTTTAGTAAGCAAATGTGTTCCTTTATACATTTGAATAAACTTGTAAATTGCTAATATCAGTATGGTTCCGATTTACTAAAAATTGGTCCAGAAGTAACGCTATATAACATATTCTCCTATGATTACATACTTTAATAAACCGTTACCTAAGAAGGGAAAGAGACTATATAGTGTGAAATTGGCAATAATTTTAATAGCACTAAACTAAACTGTATTTTTTAAAAAAGTGTTTTATTTCGTACAAGACGGATTCACGGGACAATTGTTAAAGAATCCAAACTCACTAATATATGCAGAATAACCTGTCATTGTTTAAAAGTTAATTTAAAATGTTATCTATAAGCATTTATATTAATTTTTTTAGGATATGGAATATTGTGTCTATACAATACTATTTTCACACTACCTCATGGCTGAATATGGTTCAAAGAAATCTATTTAATTATATAAAATGTGGAGCAATTTTGGATGTAACTCTATTATAAATATGCAGAAGCTGCTTAATTAAATTATTCCACGACTTGTGGTACTAATAGTCAACTGGCGGATTTGGAACCACAGTAGGCGCAATTCAGTTTCTTCCCAGGAGATTTAGTTCAGAATTTGCATTGGAGACGACATGAAACAATCTTCTGGAAGGCCTGACTTAAAATAAGAGAAAAACAAATTGCGTGTTGTAAGCATATGTGTAATGAATGTGCTATGCCAAATGCTAAAGTTCTTGATTTATCAGCTTTGTTTTAAATATAATAAACCATTTTTATTACCGATTGTCGAAGGATAAACACACAAATACACAAAATAAAACAAATCATCTGTAAAATACCTGTAAATCGATTTCTTATCAATAACTGCAGTTCCATCAAGTATAGCTGGAACGATCAAACGTTTGCCGTCTTTAAAACATTGGACACCAGAAAATATAACGGCAAGTCAATCAAATACAATTTTTTTTGTCTGTCATAATTTTCGCGCGCGCGCACGCGAATCCCAGTATAAATCTCAGGGTTTGGGTGTAGTGAATTTAATTTTTATGTTTTGGGTTATATTGGTTCTAAATTTTTTGCTTGTTCTTCTCACAAAGTCACGACTAAGACTCAGATAATCAATATTAACGGCACCCTCTTTAGCTATATTTGCCATTAAACCTGTTGGCTGATTTAGAGAAAGTTTTAATCGATCTGATATTTGAGTTATTTTACGACTCTTAAATGGTTTTTTCAGGCAGTTCTATTGTAAGTTTTGGGTTAGATTTAGATGTTGATGGTAAACTGAAGTCAGGATCCTCCATTTCCTTCTCTAATTCTACAATATAGTCATTAGTGAGGTTTTCCATATAACTAAAACTGGAACATATTTTCTGAAAGTTAACATAAGTAAATGTTGATAATTGAGACAACTTTCACCACGCTCGAAGTCATGTTTTGTCTTTTACCTTTAACTAGTACACTTTTAACTAAAATAATTTGCATTATCTAATAAAAAAATTATTCCTTTTCGTTATGATAATGTCATTGTAAATATGAAAATTGTTTTTTTGTTAAAGGTCAATAATTTGAAAATTTTTCGTTTTTTGAGCATTTTAACGATATTAACCTCTTATTATACTCTTCGATATTATACTCTTTTTAATATATTTTATAACATGCTAAGCATTGTGTGATTTATAATATGTACTCGGAATATTAGAAAATTTGTTTATAAAACCACATTCAAACCAGTTTTAGCACATTAGCAACCATGTAAAATTTCTAAAAACTTGACATTTTAAGAGCTTTTTTCAAACTTTATGGCTTTACAGGCAAACCGTACGGTTAACTTAGAGGGCTGGAACTTCAAATACTCTCTATTAGGACCAAATGGAATGGAAAAAAACCCTGGGGAGCAAGTTTTTTTTAGAAAATATTTTTTTATTGAGACATCCTAAGCAACCATACATGTATATCAGTATTGCTAAAAATTTTATAAAAAATTGCACATATTTGACAGACTTTTGCAAAGTTAAATTTGTTTGTTTGAAATTTTAGTCTTTATTTTAAAGTTATTTTACTTTTACAGCAAGCATGTTTTCATGTGTGCAGAGCTGATGCAAATTTTACCGGGAAAAAAAGACCACGAGATTCCACTTTTTAGACCTAACTGAGTTCGAAAATAATATTTGTGAAACTATCTCTGTCTGTAAATACCATACATCCTAAACAAAACGAACTTCACAAATGAAATTTAGTAAATGCTCTTTAAGCCAAAATTGTGGATGTGTGTAAAATTTTGGACAAAATCCTTATCCTTCAATGGGAAGCTTACCTCCCTGTCCATGTATAAACATAAGAAGATAAGCATTAAATTTTTATTCTTAGAATATGAATACTACTAATTCCAACTAAAATATTTAATGTTTTAGTTGAATATTAAATATATAGACAATGTACGAATTAGAATATTTATTGATAGAAATTAAGAATATTAAAAGAAGGGAATTTTCTTCACGATGAAATTTTATCTAATCGCTTAGAATATGGTTGTAAATTTCAAGAAAACCGCCAATTTCATAAGGTGGTTTGAGCACGACTGTGGCGGGCTCTATTCCCTTATAAGGATTGGGTGTCTTATAGAAGTAAAAATCAGATTTCTGCCGTAAAGTTGCTCAAAAAAACAAAAAGAGAATGGCACCACTTTTGGTGATTATTATTTTATAAATACATTAAACGACCGAAAACTGGGAAATAACAAATAAAATAAATTCAAAAACGTTTTTATCAGAGTATTAAAAAAAATGTTTGCGTGTTATTGTCGATAGAGCGGACTCCATTAATTGTTTAAAATATGGAATTTATTTACATATTCCAATATTTGGTGCATGATGGCTGGAGTTGCTCATGCAAGAGCTATATGCGATGTGAAACACTAATAATAATCTTGAACATGTTGAAACTGTGATTTTAAACATGATCCAATGCGCTACTCACGGCAGAGTTTATATGCGTTTATATAAACTCTGAGTTACATTTTTATTATGCAATATATAATAAAAATATATGATGTGAAAATACATCGGGTAGCTGAGGTGCTTCCACCCACATCCACATGGGCAATTCAGACAACTTCTGGTAACTCTGAAAAAAGCAAGATGATGGCGTTAAAGGGTTACTATAAGTTAGAAAAGGAGCCAAACTAAGAAGTTGGCGCGAACAAAGAAAAATAATATTTTTATGAGAAGTATGAAGTTCGAAATATAAATCATAAAAATATGAGGCACAGAAAACAATAGGAAAATATACAAAGCCACAGTAAATGTCGTAAGAAACCAAAAAATTCTACCCTCTCCCACCAAGCGAGGCGGTCCCGGGCGCATATTTACAAACCCTACCCTGATAGAACTGAGGCAGGAAATCAGCCAATATCATTGGCTACGAGGGGCAGTGACGTCGTTTTCAGCTCTCGCACGTAGCATACGGCAATCGTAACAAAACAAGAGTCATCCTACTTTTCTCTGTTTTCCAACAATTGATCACAGAAAACCTTCTTCCGTGGGTTGTAATATTTTTAAGCCAAAGGGTTATTTTTAAGGTTGTAGGCCTAGCAACAGAAACCTAAACTAATTCCAAGTCCGCATTCAGTGGCTTGTTTTGTTATAATTTCCATACGAGAGCAAAGAACGACGTCATCGGCTCTCGGCGAAGCGAGCCAATCATATTGTCCGATTTCCTGCCTCAGTTCTATCAGGGTAGGGTTTGTAAATATGCGTCCCGGGAGGTCTAAAAATGTTCCCTTAACAACGAGAACGGGCAGTCCCAGATGTTTGGATTCTTTTGAGGAGAGACCGGTAGAGAGATAGCGTCTGTGATAAGCGCGGTAGGGGGGGACCAATTATCTTTGCCAGTGGACTATTTTTCACAGCCCATTTCCGCTCAGATTGAGAAGGATTCAATGAAAAAAAAGTTGAGTATTTCCAATGATTGCATAAACTTTATTCCTTTATAAACATTCTAAGCACAAAAAATGAAAGATTTTATAGCTAAATTCTAAGAGAAGTTTTTCCAACTAAATCGGCTGTTATTAGGCTATTATCTTGTAATGAGAAAGAACATTGTTATATATATATATATAAATATTAATAGAGTATTGAGCTATGCATAAAATATCTTACAAGATGTTAAAAAAATTTTACTGAACGTGTTAAAATGTGATTTCGTAAAATAATTTCTAAAATATATCTTGGGCGTATTAAGTATCTTTGGATATAAGTGATTGAAATTAAAATTGACTAAAATGTTAAAAAACCTCTTAATTATTTTCGAAATTTTTTTCAATTAAAGATTTCCCGAATTTCAGTTATTTAACATATTTCCTTATTTCAGTATTATACAAAGCTTTAAAAATATATTATCTCATCTCTTCCAGAATTATTTTGACAGAATAAAAAAAAAGAAATGAAAGTAATATATTATGGCATATCATCCACATTTGATAAAAGATATTTTATTAATATTTTTAAAGTTTAAAAATCACATAAAAGATAAGGGTTCTTTTAAAGTGGATATTTATCCCAAATCTTGTCAGAAAATCGTCATGAAAATCAATTCAAGCCACTTCGTTTTAAAATAATAATTATTATTTTATTATTATTATTTTCAGAATTCGAATTTTAGGAAATATAACACAGACACTTCTTAAAAAAAGTTGACGCTCTGTTAGTAATACGGTAGGAAACTCTATATTTTATAATCATAACAAAAATTAATTAACAAAACGCTTAACGGAAGTAAGCGTTGAAATCTCATACAGAAAAGCATTCCTGTTGTTTCTTATTTTGAATCTACTCAGATAAGTGGCGTCTTGATAAAGTTCATCTGGTGGATTCCTTAAACCTATTCATTGTTCAATCTTAATCTTAATATAAATAAAAGTCATTGTGGGTATGTGGGTATGTATGTGGCTATATTTCATATCTGCTCCTAAACCAATGGACGGTTTTCAACCAAATTTTGTACACTTATTATTTAAGACAAGGGGAAGACACTTATGAACTTTTCTAAGTCCAAAAGTTAATTAAACAGGCAGTTAATTAGAAATTAACCGAAACCGTTTTTCCGCCGTAACTTCGGAGCAAACTGTCCGACAAAAAATATTTTTATACCATCTTAAAGTTCAAATTTTTACCTTTTCAATGATATCAATTTTATTTCTCTGACATTTTCCCTTCGATTGTTATTAATTTTTAAAAGTTCCAAAATTTTTAAATACGTGCAGACGATTTTGAAATAACGAAGACTTATAGCTACTCCGTTGTTAGGCAACGGTTAAACTTTGAACAAATTCACCTTTATTTCTGAAAATTTTGCTTATTTTTATAAATATTCATATAATAAATGGGAAAGTGTGTCTGTCTGTTTGTTACGCATTCACGGCAAAACTACCAAACCGATTTGGATGAAAATTGGCAGTTGTAGCTTGAAACCCAGGAACGGACATTGGGTAGGTGACATCATGTTAAATTCATTATTTTTGATTATAGATAACAATTAAATAATTAACAAACGATTTGCGATGAAGATTACTACTTTATTTTTCAATCAACTGTCAAGTGATCCTTAAGGAATGACTAAACAAAATGAAATGTCACGTGATCCTTCAGAAAAACGCAAGTACGTGGAATAACTTATTTTTAAAGTCAGGCATCACGTGATCTTGCTGAGAAAAGAAATAATCACTGGAATAATAACTGAAAAATAAACGCCGGGACAGAAATCTAATGGTAGATATGATATAGTTCCAAGAGTTTTTAGATTAAAATTTAAAAACTAAAGTTAAGTATAAATAAATGAAAATATCGTTCAATGTTTACTTAAAATAAGAGCCTAATTTAGTGGAAAGGTTGCCAAAATTATTCTTTATCGCTCTTTTCATCGACATCCAAGATTTTTTTGGCTGTTAAATTTGTAACCAAATGATTTAGCTAATTACAATAGTTCCGTTTCGAATTTTAATGCTTTAAGAGCTGTTTTTAACCGATTTAAATAGAAAGCATTACACAAACCCAAAGAACACGGAATTCAACGTTTTGTTTACTAAAGAAAGAACTAATTCGAGCTTGGCGCTTGATACAGTTGCCAAATAGATTTGGCGATTGCTTAAATCGGAAGGTTACCGGAAAACGGTCTATGAATCCAAAATAAACAAACCAGGATCGTCCATTGACGTATATGATATGGTTGTCACAGTTTTTAGAATAGGAAGTATATTTTGTCTTATGTATTCTTTTAAACAGTAGAAGCAGGTGACATATAGCATAGTGGATGATATATTCCAAAGAGCAGATGATACCATTGAGTACAATGATGTAGTTTACAGTAACGGAGAATTAAATTAGCCGTCCAATTATGTATTATCAACCGTCAGAACTTTTGATTTCCCCTTTCTACATATAACGAAACATTTACATTCGTGAATTTAAAAAAAAGTAGCAATTCAAATTCTTCTCGCACGAAGTCGCGGGCAACAGCTAGTTTCTAAATAATTTTCATTTTGTTTTATGGCACTTTTATCGTATGTTCAATGTTTTCTTGGTGCTAGCTGCATTTGAGCACTCCAGAAGCTTTGGTTGTTTCTTTTCTTTCTCATTTTATAGTTTTATTTTTTTAGAGTTTTGTTTTTACGTTTCATATAATTATTTCACTTGCTTATTAACTGAAGAAAAATTTTTCGACTCAAAGATGCAGGAATGCATTCGAAAAATATTTCAATGAGTGATTTTTCTGCATTTCATTTATGTAACAGATTTGATTATAATCAATAAATATAATTATATTTGGTAAGAAGCAGAAATTTTGGAAACATAATACAGTGACTTCTTCTTAAAACGACCTACAACCTTTCTACAACGTCGCAGTGATATGATATTAAACCTCAAATAATATTTTATAATCAGAAAATCAACTCATATACTGAAAAAAAATCTATCAGCCTCTTTTTACTAAAAAAATAATTATGAAAACTAACAGCGATAAGATTCTCAGACTGAAAACGGAAGGCACAATATGGCTCTGCAGAAAAATCGCAAGGCAATTAATCAAAGTAGCGCGCTGACAGGCTTGTTACCTTGAATAGCACTGGATGGGGTGGTATTGTAAAGACCACCCAGAATGGGAGAGTCCAATTCATGTCCCATCCTACGAAAGGTCTCGGCTTTAAAGGAAAAAGAAGAAAAAGTCGCCTCGGGATTACAGATCTGAATGCATTATAAGTTGCTTTCCATCTATGCTTCACTCTTTTGCGATTTTTGTTCAGACCACCAGATTTCCGATTAAAAAATATTTTTTTCTTCTTAATACATTTATAGAAGCATTTTATTAGGAAAAAAATATTAATATTTATTATTTATTGATTCTTGTAAATACATGAGGCTTCCCATTGTATAATAGCGACTTTAATAATGACGTATTGCCTATTTTGAATGTTATTTTCGCACTTTTCATGGAATTCATTTATTTAGCCTGCTAATATTTATACCGATTTACATAGAATTTGCACCATCAGTTCTGCCTCTTGTAGGTTAAATAAGTTTGATTCTTTATTCAATTGTGTCAGTCGATGAATTGCTAAAATCAATACGATTTCAATTTAACCGTCGATACAACATATTTATCAATTATCAGTAATTTTATTAAATAATAGATTGGAACGTTTTGAGGAAAAATAATAAACGCACAAACTTTGTATAATGAAAATTTCGGATGATTCTGAATAGCAACTAAAGGGGAATTTATATAATTGAAGTAATATATATGCATATAAAGCTGTAATTCAATACTTTTTCTTCGTCTTTGTCTTGCCTAAGAAGAAACAAATCTAAATAGTAATGTAAACAAATGTATTTCAGCGCGAGAACCACCTGAAAACTCTTTTCCTTTTATCATTGAATAATTCATGGGACGTCTCGGCGCTTTTAGCTGTCTAAAATGGCAACGGTCTTCATTAGGTATTCAGACAGCAATCTGCCAGCTTGTTTTCTAACTTTTTTTCTTGGGAACACTCCGTCATTCTGAAGAGTCGTTATTTTATATTTTATTTCGGTGAGTATCTTTTCCTTGATAAATTTTTCTCGTGAATGCCACTGAACTGTAGTCACCAAATCTAGTCCGGATGGATGTAATAAAAATACTGGTATTACTTATCTATATAACAAAAATCTTTCTCTATTAAGCAAAATTGTTCGGTGCCGTGTAAATTATATGGAGGATCAGACGTCTAGGCTTTTAAAACTTGATTCAACGAAACATTTTTAAGAAAAAAAGGACGGTTTTCTCAATAAAACTAACATTTTACCGACTGTCATACATGCTACTGAGAGTAGAGTTGATCCCTCTTGCTGATGGAATAAAGTTAAAGCCAGTTAGATGCTTTCACATCTTTGCTGTGACGTCAAACTCGTCATAGACAGCTGACGTAGGAATACGAAATATTTAATTTTTGCCAACAGAAATTTTGTTAAAAACTGTTAATTACAGCTATCCAGTCACCATGAATAAATCTTGCAGTTTGGGATCGGGTTTTCATAGTGTGACGTATTCGACAGTGTCGAACAAATGGTAGCAAGTCAAACAGCCATACTAACATAAAATCTCAGGAATTTAATTGATAGGAAATAAAATATTTACAATACATGACTTGTACATTTCTTGACTATTGGAGGATAATTAAGTAATTCGGTCTCGATTAGTTAGAATAGAAAGTTCTATTAGTCTTCGGAGAGTCTGGTTCTAGGACGGTAAGAGACTAGAATTTGATCCGCTGCCCGGAGTTGAAGACGGAAATCAGTTCTATCTTGAGAACGCCCAACAAGAGAAAGACGAGAGAGTTCAGTATAAGTCTCTAGACTTCCAAATAGCACGACTTCGGTGCGATAACTTATTATCTACGATCAGTTAGTGAAATACACTTCTTTTCCTTCAGGAGAGAGAGGCTCTATTCGGAGAAATAGTTCCCGAGAAGTACAACGGTACTTCTCAAAACCTTGCGTGAATTTGCTATCACGACTTTGCAAAACAGAGCTAATGCTCTAACAGATGAGATTTAATCTCATCCAAAATTATCTTCTTCACTCTCGGATCAAGAATCCGAAAAGTGAGTCTTCTCTAATAATTTCTCTCGTTCCCCGAGATGGGGGTCTCTCTCTTCTTGTTACGTTTCCCCCCGATTTTCCGTTGATAGGTTGAGGAGGGTAAGGAGATCCGTATGATGGCTTGTCATTCGCTCTCGCCTGTGGAGACGTAAAGTCCATGACCTGCCCCTTTTTGGATCAGCTGTTCCGCTACCATCAATCTGGTGATTTTTCAATCTCCAACCTAGGGCGTGACAACCCGACAGTTTTATAGTCTGGTTTTAGCATTTTGTCGTCTCTTTGACGCCGTCCAATTGTAAGAATCTGTATTTCGCAGGGAAGCTGTATAGTTCAAGTGGGGGGTCTTAGACCCCACGCAGACCGACCACACGGGTGCTTTTAGTAGCGTATTTCTCTGTGAATTATATGATTTTCTGAATTCTCACAATAGAAATTGAGGCATTTGAAGTTTCCAGTTTTCTACATTACTTCTTAGTCACGTAATCGAATGATAAATTCGATAATCCAAACTTTGCAACCAGTATTGGGTCAACAGATATCAAAGAATTGCCATGTCCATCCAAAAGTGAAATGAGTGAATGTGAGAAATACAATGCCGGGTGTTTTAATTTATACCATTTGTTTCCGGATTATTATGTACCGATGAAACTTCTGACTTCTTACTTCATCTGAGAATCCTGTACATATTATGACTGAAAGAAATTCAATCCGCAATTAAAAAATGATTACATGTGAGACACATAAACTTTCTACTTCACTTTCTACGAGAGTTTTTCCCACTCTCGAACTACCAAAATAATACTATATTCTAGGAAGCAACGTTACAAGAGGGTTTTTCACAACTCTCGAGACTTCTTACAGGGAAATCGTGTTGTATTATACCGTATTGTTCGAGGTACTTTCTCAATTTTAGAACTGTATTAATGTGAAACCGTGTTCCAAAATAGTGAATTGCATGAGTTTACGAATTGTAATAGAAATAAACTTTGTTATGCGATGCGTCCTTTTGGAAGAGTTTTCCCAAGCTCTCGAACCCTGTTTTAGACATAACTCAGCTGTGGAAACGCCATGTTTTATGAAGGTTATATCACATAAATATGTACTGTTCTTAACAATTTAATTTTTGTTGCAAAGTTTGATCAGCAAATTTACATTCTAGCTAATGCTTACGAAAATGAACGATTTCTAGTCGCAGAGGAATATTAAAAGATTAAGACGTATATTCAGGCGTAAGCTATGCCTATGCATCAATTCATCATAATCTTTGTCACAGGGAAACTTTTGCCAATTATTCTTTCTGATCCCTTTGAAAACGAAGTAAGAAAAATTTGGCATGAGATATAATCATGTGAAAAGGATATTAATAACGACTTGTCAAAAGTCAAAAGCAGAAGAAGATCATTATTGAATGCACTTATTTCCAGGTTGTGGGAACGTATTAGACTTTTTTCTGCATTTTGAAAAAGTATTATTTGATAGAGAATAAAATCGGTGACACATATATAAATCACCAAAAATTCCTTTTGGAAAGTGTAATGTCTTCCAAGCAAGTTTATGTGTCATAAAGGCAATATAAATGAAATAAATCATACTTCGAGCGTTCAAAGTAACGAAGATTGAATGCAGTTTGTATCAATGCATTTGAAAGTATTTTTCCCAAAAAACAAAAAAATATATCAGGAACATTTTTCATGCAATTTTTGAGTTATGAAAATTTCGAAATATCAAGTTGCAATTATTTTCAATATTAGAATAGCAAATAAAGGACAATAAAATCGGTGACAGGGAATAAAATCGGTGACAGGGAATAAAATCGGTAACACAAATATAAATCACCAAAAATTATTATCAGAAAGTGCACTATCTTCCAGGCAACTTTATGCGTCATAAAAGCAATATAAATGAAATAAATCATACTACGAGTTTTTAAAATAACGAAGATTGAATCCAGTTTGTATTAATGCATTTGAAAGTATTTTTTGGAAATAATACAGAATTATATCATGACAACGTGATGATTTTTTGAGGTGATTTTTCAGATATATAAACTTCAAAATGTCAAGTTGCAATTATTTTTAATATTAGAACTGCAAATAAGATACAACAAGAAGCTATACTGCTTAGAAATCTGAAATTTTCTTTTCAACCCTCTCAGCGGCGGAATAGTCTTTTTCGGTTTTTCAGATTCAGTTCCACAGCAGATTGTTCGTATTCATATGCATTTTTTCTCAAACAACCATGGATAAAATCTTCTTAAAATTTCAGAGATATAATTAAATACTAAATAGATTAGTTCAGTCACTTTAATAGCTAAGTTTTCTAACCTAAAATCTAAAAGATCAAAATAATTGGATGCTCAGAGAATTAAATTAATTCCAAGTATGACGAATTCCGTTTTGTTTGATTCAAATTACTCATATTTCAAATATATAGCATTGAAAGACGTTGTAAAATTACCTCGGTTTCAAATTGAATGCGTATTTCATGTATCTACATTGTATAAATTCAAATAGAATACGTTTATTGATGTGTATAGTTTGAATGGATTATTCTGAGGATCAGCTCGTGCATATTGTTGCGAAAACGTTAGGTGTGTGTGCGATGAGAACAGTTCAACAAGCAGGATAATGGAGAACGACACTTTATTCTCAAATTTTCTGGAAAACGCGAAGCGCGGGTAACAGGACAACACAGCACATGCACAAATTAACAACACCAGCAAATCACGAACAATAACAGTAATACTACGAACAATAGCTCTCAGCGTCTAACAACTGACCAAAGCGAACAAGTCTCCAAAGAGATTCTTCAAACTCCGAAGATGTTTAAAGACGATTGTCTTATCTCAGCAACTCCGTGTTTTATACCTTTTCTGACAAGATGTGACATCACATAGAATCATCAAGTAAATTTTGTATATATCCGCCCCTAATAGAGATATCGAGGAAATTCTAGTGTTCTTTAGAAGTTTCATTTCGTCGCCAAATTTGTTGCCAATTCACCAAAATGGTCGCCAAGGGCAGGAGTCGTTACCACCGATAGGTAGTAAGAACCTCTGTAAATGTCTGCTTCCAGCCCTAAGATTAACATTGTGGGAAAGCGACATTACATGTTCATAACAATATGCACTGCGACAATGCAGCAGTCTCAATAGTGAATAAATATAATGAGTTATTAGTAATGAGTAAATATAATAAATATATTTTAGTTTAAAATATAATGATAAATTTATTTAAGTGTGCATGCAATATTTAAATCCATTAAAAATCGAACGGAATTCTTCTTAAAGCTTTCAATCTTTAGGGAGAAAAGGGCATGCCTGTCTTGTTAAAGGAAGAAAACGTCTCACAGTACTGCTTTTGAACTCTGTACCGAGATTTGCTGTTTCACAGATGCAGTTCCTTTCTGCTACACAATTTATAAAGAGAAGAAGGGGCTGTCGAAAAAAGTTCCAGGGATGCTAGAAGTAGGGTTTCAAATTTTTCCACTGAGGAAAAATTTGAAAATAAATAAAAAATGAAGGAAAATTAATTATAAGTGAAAATTAATTAAAGCAATGTTATACTTTTATACATTTCTTCGCAATTAAATACTAAAATAACATCTCTATATGTGTATTATTATAACCACACACTTTTCTGTTTTTTAATTGTTTAACTGCTGTTGCGTACATTTTTGTAATCGGAGTAAGACCTGTAGTAAACACATTTAAGAAAAATTATTTTTGAAGCTCATTTTTTATTGAAATTTATTAAAACTTAGTAACTGATTAGGTAAAATTTCTTTATTAAAACTTATCTATATCAAGTCAAAAATTTGATTGATAATTTTAATTAATTGATTGGAAACGAGCATTACTGCAAAAAATACAATAATAATGATTCAAGAGAATAAATTTAAAACAGCATTTATTTAAAAAGGTTTTTTTTAAAAATTCGTGATAAAAATTCTTGAAATTAATAAAAATTTCGAGTTGAAGTTTCGAGGATTAAAATACTTG
Organism: Araneus ventricosus; assembly: GCA_013235015.1. Classification (NCBI taxonomy): domain Eukaryota; kingdom Metazoa; phylum Arthropoda; class Arachnida; order Araneae; family Araneidae; genus Araneus; species Araneus ventricosus. The sequence goes on along the minus strand of BGPR01000401.1, from coordinate 408,367 downwards.
ATTATTTGCTTCTAGTTCAATATATCTGCAGTTTGAGTTTAAATGTTGAAAGAAGTGCAGGGTTTATAAAATTAAAAAGAAATTATTGGGCCAATGCACTGTGGTTGTAAAGGAATTAATAATTTGTATTTAGCTTTACGTTATAGTACAAGTTCGAAAAAATGTTTTATTTATTTTTTGGTATTTTAAACGTGAAAAACCAATAAATATCGTATTCTTAAAATGGGGTTTCTATTGCTGACTAAACAGTTATATAAAATGTGTTGGTTTCTTAATGAAATAAGGCAGCTGCAGATAGATGATAAATTGTTAAAAATTGTTACTCATGATTATTTAATAAAAATCTTTTAATGTTAATAAATCACCAAGATTGCATCATCCGCCACCTTACAATCTTAGAATCATTTTCTTGCCATTTACAGTCAAAGAAAAGCTTTCTAGCAAATAAATCAGAGCCATATCGATTATCCGAGCATAACATTTCCTTCTTATTGGTAGCAACAAACTGACAGAATGACAGGGGGATCAAATGATCTGGGGCCCCAAAGCACTGCCACCCCTCCTTCCCACGAAATCTAGACATTCTGAGAATGTTGTAAAAAATTCCGACGGAAAACATCAAAAGGCTGACAAAGTGTTGTGAAGTATGTCGGGTCGTACTGATGCGTTTATGAAGGTTTCTTTTGTGTCTGGAAGAATTCTTTTCATTTTTGTCGTTATTATTTTTCTGAGAACAACGGGTTCCTAGAATTGTTTGATGGATCATCTCGTTTGCTTACAATGACGACATATTGGAAAGAGTGCATTAGGTGTGTAACAATAATCAATATCATCCTTTGGAGAATAATTGAGCTTCGTGAAACTTTATGTTTTGGAAGACCCTTTATAATGAAAGCATTACAAATGTCTAATCGAATTTTGATGCTGAATTAATTTCGCTAGACAGGTTCTAGATGTAACTTTTTACGCCTCACTTTACTTTGTTAACAAATAATTAGGAAAAGACATTAGTGATCAAATCCTCCTGTTGTGTGTTGTTGGGTACTGTGGTGCTGCGGTCAAGACTTCAGACAGAGAAGTGAATTGACGAGATCGAGTTGAACGTGACTAAAAATAAATGCGCAGTTGTGAAATAATTCAGTTTCAAGTTTCGAATTTTTCCTTGTTTTGTTTCAGATATCGACGTCGCTTTTGTTATGTTAATAAAGATGTTGTTTATAGACAACGAGTTGGTCATTTGGATAATTAATTAGAATACCGTACAGGTAATAACAATACTAGCCGCCTTATATAAATACGCATTATAAATACAGTAGAGTCTCGATAATTCGAGTCTCGACTGGTCGAGTTTTCTATAAAACCGAGTTAGTGAAAAAAATAGGTTTAGCTCCAAAATAATGACCAACACATACACAACACGTGAAAGAGTTACTACATCTGGTTTTTATTGTTGTTCGATGGGTCATATGTCCACTGCGCACCTCGAAGCCACCTGCAGAAATGCCCCCTCCCTAAGAAAACTGGATATGTATAAGATCGATATATAGGAGCAATGTGTTTAAAAAAACAATTCACAATTATTTTAAGACATAATTAACCTGTTGCTATCAGCAGTTCTGTTATGATATGTAAGTAGATTTTTCATTTAAATGTACCACGCTGAAATTTAAAAATTGCTTTTATTTCCATTTATTTATTTATTAAATTTTATGATTTCAATAATTCGAATTTTCGATAGTTCGAGGTAGGCCCGGTCTCGTCCACCTCGAATTATCGAGACTCTATAGATGGGTTATTGTGGGTTGGGTCATACTCACGCAAGGATTCAAACCAGGGAGGTTTTTCTGTCTTTTGTTTAGAAATTCACCTCTCAGGACCCGAATATCCCGCGAAATTGAGAGGTTTTGAAAGCAAGGATTAGTAGCACATAAATATTGGAATGCATTTGATAAATTTGAATGTATGAATATATGTATGTGGACAAGGTATTTAATGCATTGCTCTCCCATCCGGTAGGGCCGCGGTGGCCTAGTGGTAAGGTCTCGGCTTTGGGGCCGGAGGGTTCCAGGTTCGAGACCCGATTCCACTGAAGATCCGCCTTGTATGGGCCCTGCTGCACGCTAAACCATACGTAGTGGTCACACCTCCCTCCCGCCGGTGTGGCGTGGAAGTTTAGAGAGGGGGTGCCAGCTCAGGTGTCGTCCTCGTCATCTGACCGAGGTTCAAAATTGCGAGGTCCGTCCCAAAATAGAACTCGTATTGCTTCAAAACGGGACGTTAATATAACTAAATTAACTAAACTCCCATCCGGTAATTTTAATTTGAAGATCCATAAATGGATCTTCAAATTAAATATCAGATTATATATAGAGAGAGGGCAAGAAATACGCAAAGTTTAAGAACAAAGGGAAGTTTACGTTTAGAATTCACAATCTGTTTGCATTTCTTACGCATTATGTTGGCGTTAGTTAAACTTATTTGATAAATTTTGAATCCATGTATGCACGTACGAATTTCTTCGTAAGATTTTCATACTTTTTGTATTCCCGGGAATTATACTTGGTTCCCGAAAAAAGTATACAGGCGAAACTCGACTTTGCTAACTGCCGAAGTAGCATTTGCTTTCATTATTGGAGAGTTGAACCAACAAAACTCAGAATTTGCTACGAATATGAAATGTGTTCTGGTCCTAAGAATTAGTGACAGACGCAATGTTAGTATAAGTGTATTAATGTTATATCTAAATTTTTGAGGAAAAGTATGATACTGATGCAGTTTCTGTTGATCTTTCACGTTTATCAAATAAAAATCATTTGATTCAACGAGCTAAAATAGTTATAATAAGGCTTCTTTCAGAGTAAAACGAATGACTGTCCAATTCTTCGCACTCAGAAGAAGAGAGCAGGGAAACTTTGGAAGATAAATCTTGAACGTTCTACGAAAAATTGGCAAAAGCGATCCACTCAAAGACAAAGGTCCTACACTGTTGAACTAGCGAGAGTTTTAGCTTGTGCAAGATAGTGAAGCAGGAATTGCAATTATTTGATTCATCAGAAAATCGATCATCAAATATTATAAAACTGGGTGAGGCTTTGAAAATAATTTCTTCTACATCAGCTGAAGCTGAGAAGGCATTTTCTGCTGCCGGGTTGTTCATAACAAAGCTAAGAACTGGGCTGAGTGATAAAAGCATAGATTATTTGTGTTTTCTTAAATCATACTCCAAAAATGAATAATTAATATATTTTATTTGTATTTTGTAGTTCAATATGTAAAGGAGTATAAATTTTGGAATTTATGAATATCCTTATTTTGTGTAATCACTATTGATATCAATTTTTAAAAAAAATCAAGTTTTGATGTATTCCTGGGAATCCCGGGAATGACTGTTATAAAAAGGGTGGAAAATCAGAAACCTTACTCTCGATTTTATGGGATTTTCGTGCCAGAAAGGGTAAATGTTTGGAGGAAAGTCAGGTCCCTCACAGAAAAAATCGCTGGTTTGAATCCCTACCTCTTGACGAGTCTTCAGGCCGGATTCATTTTCATTTAATTTTAAAATTTCAATATTCAATTCTTTTGGATTGATTGCCACAAATCTTCTATAATCAAGTGCGTCCATTAATTTGCAAATTTGTTCTTAATTTAGAAATACATTAATATTGATAAAGGAAAGTTCTATAATGGTGCTTTGATATTGACAATAAAAATATAGTGTGCAGATATCAGTTACATTTTCAAATTTGAATTCATCTACAGGAATGTTCATAACTTAAAAGCAGATTTGACAATATGGTGTATCTGTGAAAATATCAGCGTAGTGGATTTGCAGACTGTACATCTGTAAATTTATCTCCAACTTATCTACCATACCTAAAATAAACATTCAGAATTACAATAAATATCTCATTCTTCAAACAGTTTAATACAACAGGCACCAAAAGCAATTAAACGCAATAAATAATCCTTACAATAAATATCCCAAATTGAGGCACATTAGATATGGAGATGAGAAGCGGGTTCTCTTTTCCCTGATAGTATAATAAATAATGTAGAGTTTAGTTTTCTCCACTCCGATGGCGGAACATACCTCCTGCTGGAGGGAGCATGGAAATGTAGTCAATATGCCAATGATAGCTACTAGGACTCCACCGTCTGTCTCCGATTAATGCCGCAAGAAGTATCGTTCAGATTTCCTCGGATATTTAAGCAGTGTGCGGGTAACTCTATTTCGATTAGAATAAAACTTGCGTGTGGAGGGTACCTCAGATAGTAAGAAGTTGCCGGATAAGTGAGCAGGTTCTCCCTTACCTGGTGGGTACAGATATAGTTGTGGCGAGGGCGTCGTTGTCTGAGAGGTCATCGCATGTGTCTCTCACAGAGGGATCTTTTATGTGTCGGTTGTATAGGCCAAAATTACTATTCGTGGCGGCCGGTCATTAAGTTTTTTTCCAGCGATGCAAATAAGTGGGCTTCTTTTTATGGTTACAAAAATAAAAGTAAGCATAGAACAAAAATTAAGTTTTGGTACATAATAGCCTGACATTTTTCCAGTTAATTCCAGTTTTTTTAAAAATGATTTAATTTGGAGGATAATAGAGTTCGATATTTTACAATTTCTTGACAAAATTAATTTCTTTCAATAGTTTTGTAACTTTAATTTACATAAGTGTTTACATAAGTGTATTGTGTGTGTTTTGAGCTGTGAAACGAAATGGTTCGTCTTAGCATTTGAAAGTTCGCTGTTCTTTCAAATTGAGCTAACCTGGTAGTTCCGTGCATCAGGGAAAGACAAAACAATAAGAAAACTCTTATCTTTTGAGTCTGTGTCTTCTTTGGGAACTTTAAATCATGTTTACCTACATTTTCAAATAGTAATTAAAAAGTAAATGGCAGATAATATTTCATATCTAAACTCAATTCGAATATGTATTACACGCAAGAAATTATTCCCGAATTTTTTTTGTCTATGGACTAAAAAATTCTTTTAGGTCTTCGTTCAGTAGTATTATAGACGTTTAATTCTTTAATGATAGGTTCATTAGGAAGATAACTTCAGCAGACAGACAAAAATATAAAAACAATTTTTAAAAATCTAAGATCTGAAATCCATTATAATAATTAAAATCTAATTTTTTCTTGTTACATATGTAAAAGGCTTCGACATTTTTATAATCTTCTTTACAAAACTTGCATTAAATGTTCTTTTTAGAAATGGAAATTTGCAATCATTATTCTTTTAAATTAATCATTTGTAATCAGACAAAAAATATCCATCCAATGAGATTTTTTATTATTTTTTTAATGAATTGGGACAAAAGCACTATGATTAATTAAAGTTTCATATAATGGAATAAAAATGCACAGTACTTAAGGATGTTTTTTAAACTAACTTTTAAGAACCTTTACTACATTATCTATTAAAATATCTTTAAATTAATGAATAAAATTTTTTTCAAAGTGTTTAAACTATTTTAATCCTTCTTAAAATTGCTCGTTTCGTTAATATTATGTCTTTCTGGATAAAAAAATATAATGAATATTCTCGAAAATTTTGTAAACCATATTTTTATACAATTATGGATATCATATTTCACTTTCTAAAATAAAGTATTTAATTGTTTATACTTTCTTTTCCGAATATCGATCTTATAACAAGTTTTAATTTTCATTATTAATCTTCAATATTTCGAATTAGGAAAGAACAGACACAAAAAATAATGTACCCGTATTTTATGACTTTTGGAGTAGTGATGCTAGATTGATCTTTTTCTGTCTTCTTGTGGACGATTTATGTGTCTCGGCAAGATTTTATCTATTTATTAATTTTTTAATTATCTGTTTTATTCTAGGTACTAAATATTTGATTACCAGTACTTCTGTAAATGCATCCAGCTCCTTTGCATATATAGCAATGGAGAACATTACAGACTTAGCTTCGACGTTTAAATTTTATGAAAAGAAATATTTAGTTAATTCTAGTTTATAATTTTTCTAGTTTATGTATATCAAAACATATAAGAAACAAAAGACAACATATTAAAAATAAACAAGAAACAAAAGGGCAAAAAAGAGAGAAAAACTTAATAAATTGAAAGATACCATGGCAAGCAACTCATCAGAAGGCGAAGCCCCCCTATTATATTAATTAGTACTTTTTCTGCTGAACGACATGAAAAAAGCACTAATTAATATCATAGGCGGGCTTCCCCTCCTGATGAGTGGCTTGCCATGATATGTTTCAATTTATTAAATTTTTGTCTCTCCTTTTTTTGCCCTTTTGTTTCTTGTATATTTTTAATATGTAGTCTTTTGTTTCTGGTATGTTTTGATATATTAATTTTTTGTTGACGCAGCTTCTGCCCGAATGCAGAAATAGTTTTCTCTTTTTAATATATTTTTTGCATTTGTGTAATATATAATATTTATATTTTCCAAAAAAAACTTTGATTTTTTTGCTATATATACTTCTTCAGCGCAATAATGCTAACAAAAACACATATAAAACGCGCATTTGTTTGGTCGCGATTTCCAACACTCTTACGCCAGAAAAGCTATAGAATAAAAACAGAACAATTAGTTATCACAAGATACCTTTATTTTCTTCAGATATATTACAAAAATTATAATGGGGCCATTTTTTGTCCGAAAATAAACATTTTCTCTTTTCGTTCATGTCTTGTGACATCACAAAAAAAAAAATTCGGAAAATGCGAACAAACAAATGTTCATTTTAAGCGTTCTGTTCTTCGTATTAAAGTGCACAAGGTATCTTTTCGTACTAAATCGAAGACGCTCTACAATTTTGTAATTGACTTTTTCCCAGTATCTTGCACCGTTTTCGAGATAGGATTGCCACCAGGTGGCGCTGTAATAGATCTCACCGTGTAGCCCATGGTCACTTTACTATACCTAGACACCAAGTATGTGGCATTAGTTGTCGCCGTTCTAAAGTTAATGTTTGGTAGAAGAACTTTAGTGGACACCCTGTATAAGATGCATTGGTTAACCGTTTAACTTAACAGCCCGAGAATACTCGTGCATCGAATTATCCAAATTTTAGTCTTATAAACTAAAATTGAATCATTAATTAGCTTTATAATTTGACACAAAAAATATGTAGGATCCATAAACATCTTAAGTATCCTATGCCTTCTTAGATGAAAGAAAACAACAGCCCTTTCCAAAACCGGAGGGGTCATCTTATTAGATAGCAAAGAAAACTATTCAGTTAAGTGGTTAATAATAGAAAATGTCACTGTCCAATGTTTTCTCATTAATGCGATGCTGCTCTTTCTTAAAACCAGAAATGCACTTCTTGCAGCAATTTCGGACAAATATAAAACAGAATATTGGGAAAATGTCGATATTGCATAATCATAAGGTCGAGTAATCTTCACGGAGATTGTTTATTACATGATGCAGCGAACAATATGTGATTTAATTCTATTATAAATAAGCAAAATCTGCTGGATTAAATTGTCCCTATTTTGATTTAAAATAAGGCGCAAGTTGTTAGGATACCTATTGGGTTCTCAAGTGTGTGCAATTCATTTTCTTGGAAGCCAGGATTAGCTAAAGATGTGAAAACGCGTTCTTGTTAGTCTGTTTAAAAACTAGAAAACAGAAAAACAATTTGTTATTTTGTATCATTCTTCTGTACGTAACGTGGTCATTTATTTTTTCCTCAAAACTGGACTTCAACTAAATTTTAGGTATTAGCATCTGTATTCAAGAAAACTTATATTTCTTCCACTTTTATTTATTAATAAGAAGAACAGGAGTGAACTCTTAAAACTTATGTGGTCTTATATTTTTCAGGAGAACAAATTTGCTTAAACCTTTGACTTCCATGACGTACGCTGAGCACGTCATGATGTCGTCGTAGACAACTACTTGACGTACGACGTGTACGTCATAATGTTATTCTCATCTGAGCCAATGGACAAATGAAAGAACTGACATATGTTTTGAAGGCAATAGTTATAAAACACTAAAAGTGTATGGACTAAAATGGCGTGCTGCAAATGTGGTAGTGATATATATTTTTTTCTTGTAGGTTTTTGATGAGACATGTAAAACTTTCTGAATTTGTAGACTATAAGTCACCAAGATAATTTGTTATTTGCAATAATTTATAGATTATTCCTTTTTTACCTCGCTTGATTACAAATAAATAGCAAAAAGGGAAATATATTCTCAGTTCATTTCGTGTAGAATAAAAAAACACAAATGTACACTGAAAGCTGGTATATAAATTACGTATTTTAATAAAACGGTCTGGAGTTCAAGTGGTTAAATATATTTGGTGTGAATTTCAAATAGGAATGAAATTCGTCTAAAGATTTCTTGAAATTTACCTTAATAAATAAGATTGATTCAAGAACCACGTCATGCAACTGTACTTTTTCACTTGTCTATAACTTATTAATAAGAGTAAAGAATCTTTTTATGGGTGCATTAGTGTCGCGCAGATATAAAATATATTCAGTAATTATACGAAAATTCGTATGATACAAATTATAGGTATGAAAGTGCTTCCACCCAAAAACTTTCAGTTGAAACATTCGTAGTGTTACATTCTATCAATTTCTGCGGAGTGATGGAGGTAGAAATATACGCTAGCAAGCAAATTTCTGACCGATTTGCATATGTGTAAAGCCGGCAATTCATTTGTACTCCATTCCATCCATTTCTCCCAACACTTGTTTTTTTCCACCCATTCAATTTGAAAAATCAGGCGCGTCATTCATACTGCGCTCCAAAGTGCGACATCTCCGGTCTTCGATCCCTCCTATTTGCTCCCCACTCAGCGGAATCCTGATTAGGTAGCCTTGAAGTGAGGTCCCATTCTAGGCAAACGCTTTGACCTGCCGCTACCATCGAATAAGGGTCTCACCTAAAGAATCAGCACAAGAAGGCTTGGAATTTGGTTTGGATGGAAATCCAGGTTTCCCAGCCGCTATGCTATTTTCCATAAGTTTGCGACCTCGACGATTGTTTTTCCTTGCCGTGTCCCAAAATTTCCATTTTGGAAGAGATATGAATGGTCTGCTTAAGATGTATTGGGTATATCCAGTCATCGCCGTACTACTAAGTTCTGCCGTCGAATTTTTTGATTTTCCACGTCTTTTTTTAAAATTGTTACTGAGGGAGCTGTCCTTCTGGAAACGAGACATTTTGGCGTCTAGAAGCTGTACTTGGGGATAACGGGTAAAGCAACCTAAAACGGGCGCTCCAGTTCAAAATGAAAAGTAACATTATTATACAAAACATTAACATTATTTATACAAAAATATAACAAGTTTTGTTGTAAGATAGTGTTAGATATTTTTGATTAAAATTTGAAGTCTATATTTTTCTCTGTTTTTGATATATTTAAATGAAAGAAGCACCTCTAGAGAGAAGAATATCTATTGACTTTTTCCTGACGGACAGAGTAAAGCTCTTCTGAAACCGCCATTAATACCGTTAACTTTTCATAAGCATGAGACATAAATAAAAATTACCCACTGTGGAAAATTTTTTCTCACCTTTTAAAGCGAAAAATTCGTCAGCCCGATGAGAATAGTTATTGCCTTACCATTTTTCAGTAAAGAACTTCCATTTTGTGAATGCAAACGTTTTTTAATCACATTGAGCAATGAAATTAAATTTGCGTGTCTTCTGTCTGACATCTTCGACCTCTTCAGAATTTTAACTGTGACAATAAATGTCTAGGAAAACTGCTAGCTGTTATACTATTTCAGCTTTTGTAAATTTAGAATGAATTTAAGGTGTGAACGATGTAGTTAGAAAATGCAGAGCGATAGAGAAAGGAGGAAAATTTACAAATCAATGATTTCGAAAAGAAAAAAAAAAGGGATAGAAAGATGCCGTTGGAATAGAAATAATTGAAACTTAGGCGTACTTTTCGTGGCGTGTTCAGAAAGTGTCAATTGAATTTAGGCGTGTTCAAAAATCAGGATTTATTGCCATTGTTTATAAAATCTAAATCAATAGACAGATCTGTAGTTTCTGGTACAATGTGTTCGTTATACAGGTAGAGATATTGGGAAGATAAAGTGTCAAGAAATATTTTCTTCGCTTGCTTCCATTCAGAAACTGGATTACCACTTCCGAAAGTACATTTTTACAACACTTAGCAACAATTAATGGTATTATAGAACTCGATCAGCAGAAAAATTGCATTAAGCTGTGAAAAAGTGTAGCTTCTTGTCTGACAGTTGGGCTCTTGGAAGGAAGACGATACACCAAACGTTTGTCAGCCGTTACTATACTCAACGTTGTATCCTATACAGCGCATCTCTCACCTACTACAGAGCCATCTGGAGATTTCGACTAAAAACTATGCAGCAAATATTGTTTCATAGCAAAAAAAAACCCCTACCGCGATATCGATCATTTCTATCCGAACGGCTTTTTTCTATCTTCCTTTGTTTGCCAATTATAGATTTTTAAAGAATGTCCTAACTTTTGTATCACCCTGTACATAATAAGTGTTGCTTAATATGGGGCGTCTAAGACATAATGTCATAGTTTCAAAATAAATTATATTAAAACGAAAATAATTTATTTCTACGATCGGATTTCTGACATGCATAAACTTAACTACAAAGAACTCTTAAAAAAAGATACATTCCATAAGATCGATCGATACGATCCGAACTATGTCGACAGGCTTATGCATTCTAAGAAAATTTATTTAAAAGAAATTGCATTATCAAGAAAAATGCTTTATTATCTCTAACATGAACATAAATTTGTTGGTATCCTACAGGGTTTAACAAAGAAATAATCGAAAATAACCAAAATTCACGTATTTTGCCTCTGTTATATAATAGTGCATTCTTAAGCACCTTAGATGCTATTGCTACATGGATAAGAAATATCATAATTCATGAAAGAAAACAGCAGTTTAAAAAATAGTAATAAGTTCGACTAGACAACAATAATGGGAAAAAATAGAAGCTTATTTACTTTGTATGGAGCCATTTGTTTATTCTTTATTGCCCCAGCCATTTTCAGAAGAAACTCGATGTGATTTTCTTGTTTTTCATGCCACTTATTGTCTTTTCCTATTTATTCAAAATGCAAGAAGTGATAATTTGCATCTTCTATATTCAAGACAACATAAATAAGTGAGTTTCAAGTAACGAGATGACATTCTGTTTTGTTAGTAATACTCTCCAAGGCAAAAATTTCAAGAATTTTTTTTAAACATATATTTTAGCAGTTTATTTTAATTCTAGGTTTTAGATGCAGAAAGGAAATCCGAAGATATAACAAGAAAACTGAAACAAAAGAAGTTTTCAGATAGTTTTAAAAAATGAAATTACGTAGAAAAAATTACGTTTGAATTAAATAAACAAATTCTACATCGCATTCATGTTTTATATGTCATTCCTTTTCATAAAAATGACACGTTAGAACTTTTATTTACTTTAGTTAAGAACATTCACTTAAATCAATATTGCTACGAGGCTTCACGAATACTGTTCATCAACGGATTCCGAGACTATCACTTTTGGACGATTTTACACCGGAAAGGGGTTCAGGCAATGAATCATATGAGCGCATTTTCGAAGTTCTTTGTTAGATCACGCCCAGTAAAATGTAAACATCACCCTTCCATTCTGCACTTTCCCCCTATTTTGATGAAAATAACTCCACCCGGCGCATGCGCAAAGGTGCGGAGGGTTTCCGAATTAAGTTTATTAGCATTTGTTTGTTTTAACCTTCCAGCAGGGGCGCCCTTATACCAAGATGAATGGTTCGTGCATTTCCTAGATACACTATTGTAAAATACAAATTTTAAAGAGTGTAATCTCTACTAACAATGAAGGAGTATGTGTGTGTTGGCGCTCTACAGGTCAGGCGAGCTACGAAATTTGGCACAAATATACTTTGGTGGGTGGGAATGTGCACCTCAGATCCCTTTTTTGAAATTTTAATTAGAATTTTAATTAATTAAAAATTCTAATTATTAATAAATTATTATTCCCTATAAAACTTCAGAAAATTTTACAGCACAAAATCATTTTTATATCATATAAAGGTTCAAAAAATTATCTTTCCAACAATATACATTAATTTGCCTTACAATGTTTTCTCGAATTTTAATAAACTTTAAAAAATATTTTTTGGTATAATTTAAAACAATAATTCTTATTGTGCAACGCAACTGAAACCGTTTTCAGTGTTTAAACAAATATTTAATTGAATGTTTCTCTTTCATTGTTTGAATATGAGATAATATCCTAATACATTTTGCTCTCATATTTTATTTCATCCAAATTTTTGTGAAATCTGTAAACCAAGCTCTCCGATATATTGCTTTGCTTACATTGAGAAATATATCCGGTAAGCTGAATGGTTATGGTAGCTACGTTTTCATGTTTTCTCAGCATGTTTTAATCCAGTTAACATACCGCTGGCCATAAAATGTGGCGCGCCATTTTAATAATGAAGTCAAATGCATATTTTACAAGAGGAATAAGAGAGTGAAGATAGTGCCGACAGCATGGAATTAGAGGTTACATGGAACGGTCAGTTATATTTGCCTCCATTAGGAACAGTTACGTAGACAATGAACAGAAGAAATCCAAGGTCACTAATAGAACATGGGTTAAATATCTACAACAATCTGAAGTTTAAAATTACGTTGTTAAGAGAACCATGACTATAAAATGCTGCAGGATTCAATTGAAATCATATTCCCGGCGAACAAGCTGGTCGCCGAAGGAGGCTAGTTATTAAAATGAAGTTGTAATTGGGTAAGGATTAATAAGTAAAATTATTTTAAACAATTTTTATTTAAAAAGAAAGGAAACAATGTAACCAATAAACCTAAAAACAATTTAAAATGGCCAAAGAATTAGCTGAATGACGTGAAAATAAAATAAATGAAAAAGCCAATATTTCAACTGAAATATTTACATTTGTAATATAAAACTGTAAAAACAATATGGAAAGAACAAAAACAAATGAAATTTAGATATAAAAAGCAAGAAGTCAGTTTCGTAGTCATTTCATTGCAATGGTGGCGCGTATATCTGAAATATAAATAAAAGATTCGCTGAGTCCTATTAAAGCCTGTAATTCCAAAGGATGACTAAAATTTCGTCGAAAGGAGCTGGAAAAATAGCCAAGGTCATGCTCTCATAGCACCTTGTTTTATAAAAGATATAAAACGAAATTCTTATCTAGTGTATCTCTCACAAACGCGCGCCCGCTGGAAGGTTAAATTATTTTTGCCTTAAAATACATAATTTTTCTTACTTTACCATCAGTATTGTGTTAATGACATTTACTCCAAAGATATCTAAAAATCAAGATTTAATTCCGAAGTTAAGGTTGACGAGCATTTCGAGACAAATGAAGTCACGAAGTTTCAGTATAGCTCGAACAAAGTGTCACTTCTTCTTCAGGACAGTTCAAACTATACTGAAGTGACTACTATAGTTCAAACTATACTGAAGTGACTACTATAGTTCAAACTATACTGAAGTGACTACTACTGTTCAAACTATACTGAATTGACTACGATATTTCAAACTACTGTAAGTCAAGTTTCAACTGATGCAACTGTAATTCAAACCACAGAACTTCAGTATAGTTCAAATTCCAATCTTATAAGTGTTTTAAGAACGAACTGTTTTTTCAACGATCATTGATGAGATTAAAAAGTAACCAGTGAAAAGTCTCACCTTGCGTTTACACGGGCAGTTATTAGATTGTGAAAGAAGTGAGGGCAAATCTCGAGAAATAAGCAGTTGAATTTTAATTCTGTGATTATAACTGTGATTATTCTGTGGTGTGTCTCGCTAGCCTGCTGGTCATTTTGCCATACAATATATCACGTTCTGTTTTATTTCTGAAAATAAATTTTTTCCTCCAATTTTTATAAATCTACGACACTTAAAAATATATGTTATGTCATTCACCTATCATTCGGTTGCTTTTAGCTTTCAGTGTAATGTCACCATGAATTGCTCTGTTTGTAGATGTGGATTTCAGTTACTGAACTGATCATTTCAAGAAGTAATTATATAGACATATATAACTGAAGGGGGAATTATAAATGTGACAAGTGAATTGAATATAGAAACTATATAACATAAAATTTTTATTGTGAAAATCGCATTTTGACCTATAAATTGCCTATGACATCTTCAGTAATATGATAATTAGATTCCATCCAATGTATAAATTGCGTTTATAAGAAGATTTGTTACAATTAGAAATCTTACAAATAAACGAAATAATTTTGTGAGACGATTAGATTAGGTTTTGCGAAATTAAATTGTTCTGATCAGAAATGTGTACGGAAGATGAAGAGAAATTTCTGTTAAAAACGATACTTAATTCAGATAAAGAGAAATTTCTGTTAAAAACGATACTTAATTCAGATAAAGTGAAATTTCTGTTACAAACAATACTTAATTCAGAAATAAACCATTCACGATGAGAGATATATATTATAATTTAAGATGCCATAGTATAGTTTAAAGTAATAATAATTATAACTACCTCTATCCCTTAATAGTAGTAGCAAGTGAATATTTAAACGGGAATTATTGGCGAATGCAGCTGTAAGTTATGTTGTAGCGCAAAAGTGCGATGCTTTCGATCAAAATCAATGTTTTATGACATCTGTTATTTATTTTGACACATTTTTCAATTTTTAGGTTAACCTAATTATTACGAATTACAACTATTTTTCTAATTTCATCCGCTGATCGGAATAAATTGTTTTATTTCAGTTGAATATCAACCGATGGTAAAAGTAAGATGAAAAAAGAGAGTTTTCAAGCAAAGATCGAGTTGCGTTTGTCCAGTTCATTAAGCTCACGTATATAGGGAAAGCAAAGCTTCGCAGCCAAGGGATCCTACCTACAAGTTTAAAATGCAGTAACGAAAATTTGAAAAATCCAGAAACTATCCGAACATTCAAAATAAAATTAGGAGAAATATTTTCAATTTATTGCTTAATTTAATCTAGTTTTTTGATAACAAATGTTGCGTTCTATATTTGTTTTCTTCTGCTACTATTATTATGGGACAAATTAAATTCATCAACTGCTACTATTATTATGGGACAGAGGTAGTATATATATTTTAGAGCTTATTGGAATCCCTGCTAAGTTGCGAAAGTATATGGACATATTTATAAGGCAATGATTCTTGTTTGCACTTGCATTATTCTTTTAAAAATAACATTAAGAAAGCCATTAAAGTAATAACAAATTATTCATTTTTGTAAACATTTAAAATTGCACAAATAAAAATGTTAAAAGTACTCTGAATTGGAATGGTTGCTGCCCTATATAAATAACGACCAAAACTAAATGCTTTTAAAAAAGTTTAGAATCCATGTATTCCCTACAGGATCATCAAATCGTAAAGTAAATAAGGGCTCTGTTCTGTTAACGCTCGAGAAGAGTATTTGTTAAAGGTGTCTTTGTTTGAATTCCAGCATTCTCCCTCTGAGGGTTATTCAGTTCAATTAAATGAATTATTTTTTTATGATATCTGGCTACTGCTGGTGAAAAATTGTTTTGGTTTGTAAAGAAGATTCCATTATAACATTTATTTGTCTGTAGAAATTACATAGGAATTCTTTTGGTGCGTGCATACAAATTCTTGTTGGAAACCAATTGATAAACAGGATCACTGAATGAAATTTTTATCAATAGTGTTACATAAGTTGTTCGGAATATGTCGTGTTTTCTTTTGTGAGAATGATTTCAGGTTTTCATTTCAATGCATATTTACTCAATCTAATGTTACTTTCAGACAAAAAAGGAATTTAAAACAAAGAATCTGTTTTTTGACAATTGTTTGAACATAATTTCTCTTATAATTTATTGAAAGAAAACCATTAATAAATGTGCGTTTTCT
The DNA here is from genome assembly GCA_013235015.1 of Araneus ventricosus. Classification (NCBI taxonomy): domain Eukaryota; kingdom Metazoa; phylum Arthropoda; class Arachnida; order Araneae; family Araneidae; genus Araneus; species Araneus ventricosus. The sequence goes on along the minus strand of BGPR01000401.1, from coordinate 392,464 downwards.
AAAATCCATACCGTTCTCCTTCATCTCGTGGCAAAATAGATTGTTCCAAAGTAAAATATTCAAGAATGTATAACAGTTTGTAAGAAATTGGCTGTCAATCACATATAATCAATGGAATAGGAAAGAAATACTATTGCCATTTTAGACCTATTTCAAATTTGGACCTGCAGACTGACGTCTGTTAATGTCTTACATCATCCACATCCCACACCCAGTGGTCTTGAAAGGCGACAATCTTAAAGGGGGAGTCAGGTATACAAAAAATAAGCTATATTTGCAATAGAACATGGGCTAGAAACGAAAAGGGGGCCGTGGGTTAGAAACATTACACTATTTACTAAAAACGAATTCTCTAAAACATTTTTTTTGGATCGTTGCCAGGTATCGTTTACAAAATAATGAAAAAAAATTGTGGCTTTGCCATTGTTTTTTTAAACTTTTTCATATGTTCTCGGGTCAAACGATTTTTCTGATTTTATAAATTACTTTTGAAAGCAAATTGCATATTTTTAAGTATTTATAACTTTCACTGTATGTCTCCGGTTTACGAAAAGTTTGGTATTAACGGAGGTTTCAAAACTTTACTCTGCCCATAAGGAAAAAGTTAATCGAAATTCTTCTCTTCAAAAAAACTGCGCTCATTCTGATATCTTGAATATCGAGCAAAATTATGCAATTAACACAATTGCCAAAAATATCTATCTTACAGCAGAACTTCTTACACATTCATGTATGGATACAGGGGGCTGTCTGTAAACGAACTGAGCGAAAGAAAAGGATACCCCAAGACAAAATGCATAACGCATTTGCAATGGAAATTGAATAAACAATAGCACTACAACCCACTTGAGGAAACAAGCGACAGACGGAAAATTCTTTGAACATTTGCTTTAACTACTCTAATGGTTTATTGTTGAAACTGTGTCTAGCATGCCATTATCGTAACTGGCATGTTACTTATGACTTGTAATGTTGCTACTCATACAACTGGGTCGTTGTGAGATAGCAAATGTTTATTCCATTAAATCTGAGTTGCACAATTTATGCGGTTCAAACTTTATGGTCACTTAATTCACAGATAAAAAACCTTCTAAATACCTTATCTTTGCTTTCCTATCCAAATTCTATAGCAGAAATAACTAGTTTCAGTATGTCTGACTTACCCTTAAATGTCTTACTTTTGTCTGGTTTACCCATAACTATCTTACTTATGTCTGACTTACTTATTTCCTTGACTATCATCATTATCCAAACAAACTCTTAAACTAAACCGAACATTTACAGATTATTTCCTTTGCTCTCGTCGGGGATTGACTGTCAGTATATATATTAATTTTGAAGCCGTTCTCTTGGACCCAGAGGATAGCGAAATTAATGGCCGCCAGCTCTGACTGGAAAACGGTATTATTCTTGCAGAGTTTGAATTTAAAACTCTTAAAGGGATGTTCATTTTTGAGAATGCACATCAAGAGCCCACAATTGTCTCCGATCCTAGAACCATCCGTGTACACCTAGAATTGAATATTTGCAATTTGAGGCTTAATGTCAATAATTCTGAACTTACTTGGGACATTGAACAATCTAACAAAGTTTTCAAGTTCACCAACATCCAGAACATAACCGAGCTCGGAAGACCGGTAAACCCAGACTTGAAATTTTTGGAATTCTGCTTTGGCAGAAAAGTAGAGTGGGAGAATTCCAGTAATTTTAATAAGGATATGAAACGGCTTGTTACCATAGAAATTTCAGTTTCATACTTATTGAATTTTACATTTTAACCAGAACTGCCCATTGCCCGCCTTCCGATGGAACTAAAAAGAACATAAAATCTTATGCTAGGAATCAACGGTGCAGTACCCAAAAACAACAATGTCAATGAGTAATAAAGGTAGATGCAAATGTCGTGGAAGAAATAGGGAAAAAAATAACTAAAAAATATGGTAGAAAATGCCATAATTAAGCCTATAATGAGCGTTTAAAAGAAGTATATGTAAAATCTTTTGATTCTGTTAATCTCTACAAAAATATTCAAAATCGTCATCTAAAATAATTTTTGCTCTTTTTTGCATTTCTTAGACATTTATTCTTTAATTTGCAGCTGATATATCTTTTCTTAGAAGAAAATATATTTAAAAAAGGCAAGAAAAAATGGTTGACATATGTACCCCGATCGCCTAATCGTGTAACAAAATTTCGGTCGCCTAAGGAAGGGTTAATAAACGATGCCAGGATTTTTTGTTACTACGCTTCCTTGTGTTAGTACCAAATTTAATGACAATTGACGCCCCGATTTCGTAAGCTGCCAATCACGGGGAAATGTTGAAATAACAAAAGAATATTCTCGAAATATTCACCATTACCCAAAATTATATATCTCAAGCAAAGTGCGAAAATAATAAAGGGTTTTTGCAGAAATATTTTCACACTATTCAACCCTTAAGTTACATTAAAACAATTTTAAACAAATAACTATAATCTCATATTTATTTCACTTTAAATGTACCTTAAAAAATCAAGAACTTAGAAAAACAATATTTAAGACGCGTCAGATTTAATGTGTAATCGCGGGTTCCAGATGAAAGTCATTAAAAACGATATCAAACTAACCAATCAAATTATAACTGTCTCCAAAACTGCACGAGCATACATTTCGCTTCCAAATTACCACGTCAACCAACTAAAATTCTTTCCTTTTAAGAAGATTGTTTAAAATGAGCCTTCTGGGCAAAGAGCGAAACTTTAATTTCTCCATCTTAAGTTCTCTCGTTTTCCACCGTTTCGTTTCCATGGAGTATTTATTCCCTACAAATTCTCTTCACGTGACCAGCGTGTATCCTGAATTCCTTACTTTCGGAAAAGCTATCCCGTCTCAAGGTCACAGATACTATGTGAATATTGCAGCCATAAAGCCATTGCAAAAATTCTCCAGAGACTAATTTCTTACTCTTTCTCTTTCTCTGTGTGTTGCTGGGTAAGTGCAAGTTGTTCAATGGTATTTCCTGTGAAAGTGTGCAGTCAATAACCAGTTTCTTGCAATGAGCTGAAAGCTTTTCATGCTTTTAGATGCAAGACTGTTTTCTGGATAAACAAATGCAGAGCCCTTTCCAGATGAATAAACAAAGGAACCTGAAAAGGACTTTTCAAGTGAAAATCGAACTAAAATAGATTTTTTGCACATAGCAGAAGAAAGTTCATCGATAGTTTCGTATAATCTGCTTCAGATTTTTTACACCCACTCCGACCCAGTCTACCCGGAAGGGTGTAAGGCCAATCTGCTTCAGATTGTCGTTTGAAAACAAAGCATTACGTCTTCACGAGTTCATATTCTGCATTACTCTAAAATGTTATTTAACTTATTATATTTTATGAGGATGACAATTCTGTAAGCTTTTATTTCATTCATTCAGAAAAAATAATATAAATTTTCCTCATCTCAGGTATTGTTTAATAGCTTTAATTTTTACATATAAGCTTTAGACCGAAAAGAAATTGTCAGTCCCCATTTTTTTTTATATTCAAATGTAGCCTTGTTACAGATATCTTTTCAAGAATTCATGGAATCTAAAATTCATGTTGTTTTCAATTTCAGAAGATGTTTTATTCCAAAGGGAAATGTATCTACGATGTTGCATTCATATTAAATTTCAACTGTTTGAAGCAAGCTACAATCAATTTGAATCTCGTACTTTGTTTTCAAATTGCTGAAAAAGACATGCAAATTAGGACAAAGCACTTTAAAGAATATTTTAATTTTTTTAATGCATTATTCATTCAAATGTTTACGTTACATAACGCGAATTGTACAATTTCAAACAATAGACTATCTCAGAAAGCATATTTTGAAGTATTTCAATAGAATCTTTTATCTATAGGTGTGGGTTATCGCATGTTGTTTGGAAAATTTACTTTTTTTTCTTTCAGAAGGAAACGGAAACTGTAATTTCAGGTAAAAAAAAATCTTTTCTTCGTTTTATGTGTTATAACATTCAAATTTTATTTTATGTAATGTTTTCTAATATATTTTTCTTGATTTAATGTTGATTCAAACAAAAGTTTGGATTTTTAAATTTGAATGATATTTGGTATTAAAGGTGAAACTGTATGTGTTATCAGAGTTACTTGTCAAAAAAACGGTTTTCTTTCCATTCATATAATTTTGAAATGTATCTTTCATTACTTTAAAATTATAAATAATATATTATCACATTAAATGAGGTTACCTTCAAAGGCAATGCTATTTTAATTCATACATATCATGTTGTGTATCATAATAACTTAATGTATTCTCGACACTATGATTTCAAGTATTTAATTTAAAGTAACGAACTGATTATTTTATATCACATACTACAGAAATAGCTTTCAAAGTTGATCTTAAAGATGCTTGATTCGTAAATAGGATTCATTAAATGTATCTGAAGTTTAATGAAGTTTTAAATTATCGATTTTGAACCTCAATGTATATGATGAAATGAATTGTGAATATTTTCTTTTAAATTCTAAGTAAGCTATTTTGGGGTTTTCGAAGAATGTTTTTAATGTCTTACGCTGATTTTAGAACTGCTTATCATCGTGATTCACGCAATTAAGTTTTCTGCATGCTTCCCTTTACTGTAGAAAGTACTAAAGCTTGCTGATTATTTTGAAAATTTTTAGAAACTTTGTATGCTATACAAGAAGACACATCAACTGATTGTATCTGACTTTTCTTTTCATTCAACATTTGCGAATTCATTAATAGTGATAATGCATAAAATGTTAAAGGTCTATACAAATTGATTATTAGGAAATTTTAAGTGTTGAATAATACGGAGATAAACTGCTAAACTACGTGAAAATTGAAAATACTTCAAATTTGCACTAAAACTAACTCTCAGCATCAACAAGAGTTCAAAACCTTGCTGTTGTTTGACGAGTTTACATAAAACAAATAAAATATTTTTAGTTTATTACAAGTATTATAGAAACTGTTTAGTCACTAAACTAATTTTCATAATTTTAAAATTGTTAACATGCCGAAAAAGTTCTAAAATAAACTCTAAATTTAGAATTACACAACACGAAGTAGAAAATAAATTAATTTTATTTTCTTTAATTATTAAATATTTAAAATGATATTTTGATGTTTAAAAGTACTTTAATAACTGTATGCACTTGTTAATATATTTCAGTATATATACTGAGATATTTTACATTTCTCCTTTATAATTTGTGATTAAAAAATGTTTATTAAACATAATTTCAACCGTTAACCGTCACTTTAATCAGGAGTTTTATAAGCAAATATTATATATTTTCAGTTCAAAGCTTAGGATTCAAAAATATTTATTTCCCAAACGAGTTTTAAATGTTCTGAGCCGAAATGTATAGAGTGACAAGAAATTCGTAATTCAGTTTTGTCGCCTTCAAAAAAATTTAAATTTAATTTTCTCAACTATAACTTCCGTTTTATACCAAAAGAAAAACACGATTTTATGCTTGAAATTTGAAATTTAATATACTCTGTTTTTTTTATTAATCTATCGATATAAACTGTAAAAACTAGTTTATTATGTCAGTAAAAGCTAAGTTAAATTTATTGAAAATCATTAAAATCTACTTAAGAGCGGAAAGTGAATAAAAAGGAAAGATAAAAATTCTTCCCTGGCATATCTAGAAAATTTTTAAATGCATACCAATTTAATCTCTCTCCAAATCGGATTTTTAAAACATGATTTACTAACGTTCGCGAACTTTATCGATTAATACGTCTAACTTTTAAACTTTTTCAGCATTATTCGAAATTTATTCTAAACTGTCTCAACTTAAAATTATTTCTAAAGATCTAAAGGCACATCAAAACAGTTATAGAAGTTTAAATGTTCCTCTAAATTTATTTGCTATTCATGCAATGCATTTAATAGCATTTCGTCATTATTAAAAGAATTTAAATTGAGGTATCGGAAGCTTAGAGATTTGTAAAAAATTACTGTATCTATTATTTTCGTTTTATTATGCTATTATTATCAATTATTTGTACATTTTCTTTCTTTTGTTTTTGATACCTTCTTCTTCTTACATATCTTTATTCTTCCTTAGTTTGGCAAATTTTATTAAATTTAATTATTTTCGTTAAAAAGCCAGCTTTCACTCGAATTTTTGAGCTGTAACAACATGATAAATAATTTATCATGAGGTTAATCCATCCCGTGTTTTCTTTTTTTGATAGTGTTCCTATTTATTGCAAATATTGACGTATCATAACTAAACATAATGAGGCCATTTTAAGAATCCTTGAAGAATTTGATTTATGAAGATCGAAAAAAAGTTAGACATCTATTAAATTCAATGGAAAGAAATTAAAAAATTCAAAGCTGTTCTTGCTACCTTTCAAATGGTATCATTGGCTTAAAACATTAACCAGATAGGAAAAAAATGAATAAATTCTACTGAAAGAAAACCGATGTGATAGGGTACGTTTTCATTATGTCTTCTACTGTTTCTCTGTAAAAAAGAGCCATTGTTCGGATTCCAAAGACTGAAAAAGTTACAAAATGCTTGAAATGTTGCAACTATTTCAACAACCCAACGAATTTCCTAAGTACACATTTTCAGTCCAGCGTTTTCAGAGATTTCGTCACTAATTCACAGTTGTTGAAACTAGGCTTTCCGAAAACGACTAAATAAACAAAAAAAGGTGACAGAGGCACTTCCAGAATGGAAGAGAAAAAAATTAAGTTGCCCAGCTTAACAGCCTTTATGGGTGTCACTGCTAGAAGAATCCTTTAGTCTTTATTTATCCGTGAAGTATCTAACATTTTTGCCTTATTTTTAGTATAAATCTTCCAAAAGCGAAACTAATCCGATAAGAGGATCACTTTCCTAGATAAGTTTATCCTGGAGTTTGAGAGATACTAAACAAGTGTTTTATATATAAAATAAAAATTGTTCGTTTCCTCACCAGCATTTCTGTTGACACGGATCATAATCAGTAATATGAATATCAAACAGTGCTTGGGAAAAGAATATTAACCAAGACAAGGAGGTCATAAATACGGTACATTTTTATCTATTAATTCTAGAAAACGACTGAGTGTACAGAGTGCTCGTTCTCAATATGGTAGACAATATATATCTGATAACTGTGACTTGAATTCTTCATATGTTAGTCAATAAAGAATTATTGTAACAATAATTTTTTGTTTCTTGGTAAAAAACTAGCTTCATTTCCATCCGTTCTGAAGGAACAGTATCTTTTTTGTCTTAGTTAGTCTTAGAATCACCAATTTTTAAAATTTTCCTGAACTTTTAGGTCTCCCAGCATAGTGCTATCACCCTGTCAAATTGTGCAGAACTATTGCCATGCCAGGAATTATACATGTTTGAGTAATTTCTGAAACGCCTTCAATAGAAATTCAAATCAAATCAAAGAATGTCACTGCGCTCATCAAAAAGTTGAAAAGTTAAGGAAAGAGTACTTTGAATTAGCGACAACACATGCATCCTCAGTGAATGAAACGCTCTATGAGCTCAATTTTATTCTAGATTAGCCGATCTCGCCGACCTCCGGGCGGGTTCGCGGCCAGCACCCACTTTGCTCAGCACTGCCCCTGCCACCTCGCTGCTTTGATTCTCTCAGTCACTACTTTTTTCAGTCATAAATACTGTATCAATTGTAAAGATGAATAGAACAGTCTATAAAACCCTACTAGATTTCATATTCTTTGTAGACAACAAATTCCTTTAAAATTGTAAATTCTTTCAATAAACCCCATCTAATTGTAATGTTTGGTATAACTTTATCACGAATTTCGGCATGATTGAGTAATTCAAGTCTTCAGATCCATAAATACAGAATAATATCGCCCTAACTAAAACAGTTTCCATCACCTACAATAGGTATTTTACAATATTTTTGACACACCATTATGATGGAACTGTTGGGATCGTCTATATATTTAAAATAATATGGTAAAACCCTCAGACAGTTCGGCAGCCCCAACCACTCGATGGATTTCGATAATTTTTTATTTCATATGAAAGCTTATGACGTCTAGATTTGCAATGAAGGGTCGCCTGCTCCACACCCACACCGCATTTTCGAACGAAATCGAAAATACATATAGAGAATGTATGGTGGAGAAATGTTTTTTCGATTTCGTTCGAAAATGGAGGGTGGGTGGGGGGACGACATTTTATGACAAATCTAGACGTCATAAGTTTTCATATGAAAAACGAAATACTAAATCGAACGAAGTATTTTTTGAACGAAGTCGAAAAAACACTTCTCCTCTGTACATTGTGTATGGGGAGAAACCTTGTAGAAATCCCCCAGCCCCAACGACCAGACCGATTTCGACAATTTTTATTTCATATGAAAGCTTATGGCGTCTAGATATGTCATCAAGGGTCGCCTACCCCCACCATTCCCCATTTTCGAACGAAAGCGAAAAAACATATAGAGAATGTATGGTGGAGCAATTCTTTTTCTATCTCGTTCGAAAATTGGGTAGGGGGCAGGCACTTCATTGCAAATCTAGACATCATACGCTTTCATATGAAAAAAAATTGTCGAAATCGGTCGGGTGGTTGAACCTGGCGAACTCGGTGCAGGTTTTTTTTTATCAAATTATTTTAAATATGTAGATGATCTTCCCACTAGCGCAAGATGCCCAACAATATTGCTACGGTATTTTCACGATATTGCGCGGCATGCAGAATATCAAACAATACAGTGGAGATATCGTACAATGCCGTGTGCTAATAGGATTACTTATGAAAAAGTTAAATTTTGTAACAATTATATTGAAGTCAAGTGTTATTTAATATTTCTAAATGTTAAAGTGATCAAAATTCTTTTTAAGTAATAGCTTGCAAGATACATTTAGTCTTGCTTTCTTATGAAAATCGAAAGTTTGCTGGAAGTTGAAACCTTCTGGTATCGTTTTCAAATTTGAAAGATAATAGATTGAGTGTTTACTTTTCTTACTGAAGTTTATATCACACATAATTATTTGCTGAAAAAATTAATTAAAACTGTTTTAAAAAAACAGTTTTAATAGTGTAGTAGAAAGTATATTTGTTATTTTAATTATTTTCTACATTTTATCCTCAGTTCGCAATTCATTAATATAAATAGTATGAAACTTGAAATCACTTTTCTCAAATTCCCTACTAAGTGATGCCATAACTATTAGAATGGAAAATTAATTAAATTAATGATCAAATAATAATAAAATATAAAAATAGTCATCCAGAATTCTCAAGTATAAAAAAATGTAAAAACTCTAGTATATCACGAAGTCAGTGAAAAAGCGATTACAAAATTCTGTCTTCATAAAAATGAAACAAGTCAAGTTAAGTAAAAGTGTTTATTAAAGAACCTGCAAGTATAACCAAAGAATTACCAACATGTCTATTTAAACGTATAAGTTATAATTAGAATCATCATATACAATAAGCAAATTTTGTAAACTCCACCAAAAATAAAAATCATTACATAACAACTATTTATGGCAACAGAGAAATAAATAATTTTATTATGCATACAATAAATTATTTTTGCTCAAATATTTTATTCATACAGCATCATAGAATTCATTGCATTTATAGAAATTATAAGTAAATTTCTAATAAAACTTACGAACTTACGAAAAGTTTACTTCTGGTGAGAAACGACGTTATTTTTCGATATATTTGACAAAGTGAATATGCGTCTTTACTAAGTTAAGCAGACTGGCATCTAGACATACTTGTTCTGTGTAACTGTATATTTATGACATACATATGCAGCAGTTTCGTAATTAAATCCTTAAGTGCCGTTGTGCACTTTGTGAAACAGTTCGTCAGACCACCGTTTGGCCGTATGAGCTCAAAACGTAATTTATTATCTTAGAAAGGCAGATTAATTACGAATATGTTTAGAACTTTATGTCGAATATAGTTCTTGGTAAGATGCCCTCGAAACAAGATTTATAATCAGTTCCTTTAATATTGAGCTCGTAGAAACAAACAGTACAGGTCCTATATGATAATTTTTTGTAACAAAAATCATATATTTAATGGAAGTCAGCACTTCTATTTAATGATACCAGCTGCCATAATAAATAAATAAGACACAAACAAATTGAAGATAATCAATTTACAAAAGAGTTTTAATTTTGTTTACAACAAAAATTACAATAAATTGAATATGGTTAAAATTCTTATATTATTATTTTCTTATCACTAGTCTTTTATGATTTTGTTTTGCTCTCCAGATTTTCAATAATTTTTTGTCCACTAATAAAAAGATAATTTATATATAACACCATTTTATTTATTCTTTCATATATTTCATAATAATCTATTATGAATATTATGGAAAATGTGTTGTTAATTTTTTCTGGAGTTTATTACCAAACGGCGCTTTTCATATGAAATAAATATTTAATCAAAATGCATCGACTAACTAATAATCAAGTGACTAATACACTACATTCCATAGCTGATTATTCTGTTCCATTTTGTTTTGTTCGCACTTCAATGCGTATAATTTTTTGAGGTAAAAATTCTTTTCATTGTGACATTTTCTTAAAATTTATAAATAAAACAAACGTAATAAAAATCCTTTGGTTCACAGATTTCCCTGAAAATATATATCATTTACTTTGGTTGAGGTATATTCTTGAGATTTTATTGGGGCACTCGTGTCTCAATTTGCTATATTGTTAAAGATTGCAACGAAATTTTCAACATTACTTTTTAAATTTTGATAGTGGATGCATGTAATTAAAGCTTAAGATAATTTTAAAAAAATAATTTGCCAGTTGCAAAGAAATAAATGCCATCCATAATTTGAATGCTAGCAGCTCTACTATTATAATAACAGAAAGAGAGATCTTAAATCGGAAATCTAAGAATGTACAGATTTTTTTCACGAGTATATTAAATTATTTTTCTTAATCTAAACTCAATAGTTGAATCTTTATTTTTGATGTATGCATATCTGGGTTTTTAATCAAATGTGTCAAAACACATATTCAGCCAAATTGGAGTTTCTCATAGATCTGCCATAATATCAAATAAATATCCAGAGTTGATGTACAATTCTTTACTTTTGTTTTCAAATCGTGATATGACCTAAGTCCCACGCTTGTAATTTTTCCTTTCTAAAATTTAAATTGAATTGTAATCATAAATGAATCTTTTATTATGATTACAGCAAGTTGAAATTATAGTTTTTCAAAAAAAGATGATGAATTATCTCTGCATATTTATTTCTATGAAAAAATAATGTTTCCAAAACCCCTGGAAATGTATTTAAGAATTGCAACCATATAATTCATACCTTTAATAGCTCTTTATTCAAATAACTTCTAAGCTCCTTTGTTCTTTTAGCCACCGTAATTCATGCTTTGAAATAAATTACCTGGAAATCTCGTTATGAGGAGCATATTTATTTTCTCCACTGAATACCAGTTATATAACTGTTGAAGCGTTCAGAATCTGTTTCAAACACACACAGAACTAACACTAAAGATCTAAAGGATATTTCTCCATGCGTAAAATATGTACATACATTTAAATTTTTGGAAACGAAACTATAACCCGAGGGTGACATTCTAAATGATTGCACTTTTATAATCAAGAGACTGGAATCGTTGAAAATTTTCAGTTGAAAAAAAGACGAACATTGGAAAATTAAATGATGCATGAAATTAAGCTTATGTAGTTAATTTAGGTTTGTGATATAGAGCAAGCATTTGCTGTTTATCATTATTTAAAATACGGGTTTTCTTTTGTTGCATTTGAACACAGTACTAGTTTGTTCTTCGTTATTGATTTTTAGAGCCATGCCAGCTGTTGTGGCTCATATACTGGGAGTGCGGATCTTTATATTCTTTGCTTTATATCTAATAGAATTGCGGACTTTTCATTAAAAAATTAGAAATATATATCTCATGCAATTAATCTAATTTTTTAAGTAAAAAGTGCATTTCTCTTTTTTATTTGATTTCAATAAATTGACTTTTATCGGTAATTATTCAGAGAATCGGAATCAAAACGAAATAATTCTCAAAGAAACCCACTAAATTAAAAATCGGTGGCGATTTTTTAAAATTTAGGCATCATATACACTTTACAAAGTTTATGATTAATATTTTCCTTGAGTTCTTGATAAAAATATATATTATTGCGATATCTACATAATGAAGAATGTTTACAAAAAATCGTTGTTCCATTTTCGTTCAATCTGTATCTAGCCTTAATATCATTCGAGAGCTCGGTGATTGTGTCCGAACACTACATTGATTATGGTTATTAAATAATGTAAGAGCGTGACTTTATATCGAAATTTCACATTAGGGTTCCTCATTGCACAGAAACGACCTTTAATTACACATATAGTGTAAAACTTTATCATCGTCTAAAAAAAAACTAATCTGCCATTTCTGTACATTACTACTCTTATATTTAAGTTTATATTGACCGTTTTGTGAAATTAAATACAATATGTATACATTTTTCACTTTTAAAGAATTTCATTTTCATTCCAAGCCAGAAGTGAAATCACGTTACTGTACATAGGTATTAAGAGATTTCTGCAATCCGTCACAGCCTCGGGCCGGACGGTGACGTTTAATCGAAGTTTTACTGTAAATGGAACTCTACAAAGGAAAAAAAAATATCAGAGAAGGGCTCATTACTCAACTGTCAGAACTTCAATTTGAAAACGAAAAAGAAAAGAATCCAGTTCGATGAGATAAATTTTTCTCTGCACCTACATCTCCGCCACAAATGCAATTTACCGGTTTAAGCTCGCTTACACCTTGCTAAAAGAATATGTGCCCCGCCAGCATTATTACATTGACTT
>BGPR01000401.1:365083-379619 GCA_013235015.1 Araneus ventricosus | reverse complement strand
CTCTCTCTCTCTCTAGTATAATACTTTCAAGAAAACTCTAAAACTGCTAGAAGAAAATAGGTCAGAGAATGGGATTTTTTCGGAATAAGCCTTTATTAGAGACGAAGTAGGCTAAAATGGGAAAATTTCAGCACTTTGATGGAAAGTATGGCCTTTTGAAGTAGAAGGTTTCTTTTCCTTTTCCCTTGGCATTCTAGTGCCTAGGATTATTTGAGATTAGAGTTTTAGGTAGACATTATCCTGTGTACGAACATATCAAAACTCACCTTTTCAGTGATACATTTTCTGAAAATTAAATAATAATTCCTATGGTTTCGATATCACTAAAGAAGAGCTATTTTATAGTTGAAAAAGTGTTTTTACTGAATATATTCCACGACTTTTCTTTTCGTAGTTTTTAGTAGAATCATTAATAGTAATCTTGACTATGACAAAAGAAAGCCATTTAAATGTGTAGAATATCATGTCCATTCATTTGCAAATTTTTAATAAGACAACATTTTCCTTCTACCATATTACTGTGTAAAAATAATAAAACCTTGAAAGGTTTAAAATTCTGTCGTCCTATCTTTCAAGTATTGGAGTTAAGTTTCAACAAAATGAAAGTGAATTAGTATCTTCAGAGTGCTTATTTAAACAACTTTGTAGCTTTGTTTATCTTTTAACGAAAGTGATTTTAATTGAATTTTTAAAATAGATTTTTTTGTACTTTTATTTAATTTGTCTTATTTTATGTTTTAAAATGTGGAATTTCGCAATCCTGATTTTCACTTATATCCTGATGTGTAAGAATTTCGAAATTTTGCACGCTTGTTTCTGGAAACAATTGAATTGGAAAATTCAATTTTATTATTATTTTGAGAAACGAATTACCGTTTAAAATAACTAAATTTGGATTCCATAAATGTGGCTCCACCTGATAGTGGATTTGTTAAAAACTGATTTTCAGATTTCGTGATATTTATAATCATCATTATAAATTAAAGACTAAAAGTAGAAAATAATTAAAATTAAAAAATATTCTACTTTTTAGTACAATAATTAAAGAGTGTTTATAAAAACAGTTTTTTTAACTTTAAGTAGTTACATACTTCCAAATTGTAGTAGGAAGAGTCGCCTAATTTATACCACCTGGAAACTTCTTAGTGTACGGTGATAGAGAAGCAATTTTAATGAAAAGCAAATACTGGATTTTTGTTTAGTTTATTTATCTTCAGAACAATGTAATTATTTTTTATTAAATACTTGCAGAAAAGAATAAATAGCGAGTGGAACATCACGACTCAGATCCAATCTAAATATTATTGTGGTGCATAGGTGTCCTCGCGGCTTTGAAAGTACGATATCTGGATTGAGACTCGATACCACAATTCAAATGCCATTTCCAAAATTTCACAAGATTCTCTACAGTAGTGCTACGATATCAGAATATCGAACAGCATTAAAAAAATATTGTGCAATTTCAAAGTCCCTTAGGGTTATTTTAGTCTAATTCAATACTAACTACAGGGTGATTATAATTCAAGTTCAACTTTCAAAAAACAACCACTTGTCAGAATGACCTGAAAGTTGACCTGAGGATACTCGAAGAAGGGAAAAGTGTGATAGAAGAAAAAAATAGTTCAAATTTTTAGCAATAGATGGCGTTTTACTCGTCAGAATATTCAAAATAACAAACTGGACTTTTTTGGCGGCATATGAAGCTCATTTGCAATTCTCAGAATTGCAGAATGTGGGCAAAGGAAAATGCTTTCGGACATCAACCAGTACCTCTTCATTCTGAAAATGTAACTGTGTGGAGCGCGTTTACGGCATCGTTTATCGTTGGGCCATTCTTTTTCGAAGAGATAGGTCCTGCGTGTCCTGTTACCTGTACCGTCAATGGTGTACGCTATGAATCTATTTTGCGCAACCATGTCATTCCAGGGCTTCAACAGCTTGCATGTATGGGTAGCACAATTTTTATGCAAGACGGCGGCGCTCTTTCACACATTACAAATCCTGTTGAACGCCTTCTCGGCATGCATTTCGGAAATGATAGAATTATCACACGTCATTTTCCAACTAACTGGCCGCCAAGACCACCTATCTTAATCCTTCTGATTTCTGCCTGTGGGGTTATCTAAAACATGTCGTGTTCTGTGGTCCAATTGCAAACTTAGCTTAATTGAAGACACGTATTGCGCAAAACATTCACAACATCAGCACAGATACACTTCGATCTGTTGTGGAACATGCTATTTCTCGGTTTGAACTTGTGGCAGAAAACGACGAAAAGGCATATTGAACATTTCTTGAGCCTGTAGTGGTGGATTGGCTTTCAATTTAGATTGCCACAACTTGGAAGTCATTGTTCTATTCATTGATGTTTTTTTCAGTATAAATCCTTCACAGTCATGCACATTGAACTGTACAGTAGGTTTAAACTGCGACCCACACAATGGCTGTTGCATTGAGTTATCAATGTCACTGGTATCTGAACTATTGGTTTCTGAACCAGTGACATTGGGTTATCAATCTCACTGGTAAATTTTATGGCGTGTAAAGCGCCATCTATTGCTAAAATTTTGAACTATTTTTTTCTTCTGCCATACTTTCTCTCATTCTACGAGTATATCCAGCTCAAATTTCAGGTCATTCTGAGCAGTGGCTCTTTTTTTAAAGTTTTTTGAAAGATGAAATTTAATTATAATCAACCTGTATATATCCATCGACCATACGTGTCAATTTTGATGTGAAGACGAGATTTGGAGAGTGGGTTGCTCTATGTGGTTTTGTCTTCGTTGCCTAATCGTGGTTCAGAATTGTGTAGATTGTCCCTAAAAGATAATTCTAACAAGTTAAAAAGGTAAATTCATCTTTCTAAATTAAACTAAAACAAACACGTTCTATTCTTTGGCAGTGTTGTTGACCGATATTAATTATACACTGTTAGGCCCATGTGCGATTTAGCAATGAATTGCTCACTGCAGTCGGTCTCGCTGCCTCTAATAAAACACAAATGTAAACCAGTGTCATTTGAATGTCCTCTTAGAAAGTAGACAACCGCCATAAATTTTAGATAAGTCAGACTTCCAACCTCAGGTACTATTGAATTTCTCCAACGTCGCTTTCATCAAAAATTATTGACCCTATATCACGAGTCATTGTTCATGAATTTTGTTAGATAAGCTAAGACAAACGTTATTAAAACCGTCACCAAAACAAATTTAAAATTATTGCTTTGTTGTTTGGAAGTCAGTAATGAAGTAAAGTCGGAAAACTAATTAAGAATATTCAAATACTTCGTTCCCTTCAATATATAAAAATGACGAGATTTTAGAACAATTTCTTTTAAAATTAAGAATTTTAGAAAATAACTCTCTATCCAGTTTAAAAAACGAATGAATTATCCTTTAAAGAAATACTTGATTGCGTTCGCAATATTTTTTGGATAAATATAGGTTTCTATGGTATTTCGAGCCATTAGATAAAGTGCGAATTTTTTCCTCTTAATTACAGCAAACGAAAGAAGAGATTTGAAGAGATAATTCATCTGTACTATATTGAAAATACAAACACTTTGCTTAGACATTATTATATATATATATATATATATATATATATATATATATATATATATATATATATATATAAAACTTTAATTGTCTTCATATCTTTTTTTTTTAAAAATAAGCTTTTTCAAGATGCTTAGAAAAAATCTTAAAACGAGTTGCTAGGAAGCAATCCCATCCTGAAAAGAATTCAGCGCAAAAAAGCTGTTTTCTTTTCACTTTTTGAACACCTGGGAATATTTTTCACTCTTTCAACTGTTTTCGAAGCGAAATCGCGGTTAAGTCTACAGAGAGGGTACGCGATGTTTTGATGCAAGATAAGACTTTTTCTCGCAACTTTAATCTCGATTCCATTTCACGTCTGGTTGTTTTATATACCGGATTGTTCGAAGAGACAGGTTTGAGACGAAGGAAAAAAATTAACCATTAAATTCGAAGGAAAACAAATTCCTTTTTAGCTTTAAAAAGATTTTGTATCCTCTTAATATTTTAATTGTTTTGATTTTATTGTATTTTCTAGTACAAATTTATGAATAGTTAAAAGCATTTTAAATGATTTGAGACTAATATTTATTAATAGAAATGTCTTCTTAACAAGTAAAAAAATTCAGTGTTCTGAAACGTAGAAAATATCCTTATCAAAATTCTGGAGACCAATACAAGAATTGTAAGAGGAATGTTAATTAATCAATTAATGTTTCCTTTCATGTTTTCCATCTTTAGAAACATGAAAGGGATTAAGTTTGTGACGTACAGGAATCATATTTAAACTACACAAGTACACACAACCATTGAATTTTAGGATAAATATTTAAAAACTAAAAATTCATAGGAAAAAAGGTACGGTTCCCACGATTGTGTTAGAATAGAGACTAGGTACACACCCGCTGGACACATGTCTGGAGAGAGTTTCTGCCTTAATTCATCTGAGATCTCGATGTTCTATCGCAGTTATAGTTCAAAAAGAGTCTTGAACCATTCCAGAATTCACAGCACACACCCTGTACGTCACCAAACACATCTGGTCTTTTGAACGACCGCTTGCATATCTGGACAATATTTAGAAAACATCTGGGAAAGCAATTAGCATATCTTTCCAACCTGCGGAGGTCATTGAATAAATAAATAAAAGTGTTTAATCATGGACTTTTTGAAATGCATTTTATACATTTCTAGAGTGGGATAAAAAGTGCTGTAAGCTTTGTCCTAGACAAACTGCATATTTTGTCTAAGTGTAAAGTTACGCAATTATTGATACATTTTTTCATGAATGTTTTCGGTAATAAAATTTACACCCTGTAACAATTTGATCTCTACCTTCAGTTTTCTCCTGATATGCATAAAAGTTATGTTGCTTTGTATAATTTCATTACGTTTGTTTTTGTTGTATAATGTGTAAGATAATGAGAAATATATGAATTATCGCATTAGATAAATTTCATGTTTGCAATAAACCCCTATTCGGTTCATCTAGCAAAATATCCCTTCATGCCCTCAACACTATAATGTTGCCACAATGTAAAGTTTGAAGTAATGTTAATTCCCCACAAGTCCTAATATGGTCAGATGAGCGAGGAATGTCAATAGCTTGGAGAAAGTAAAGCATACGCATTACTTCCAGCTAATGATCATTCAAACTTAACTTTCAGTTGGGCACAATATAAATGCTAACACGATCGGGTGCAACTCATCTGTTAGATTAAAAGATAAATTTTTCCTTAGGCTTAAGGAAAAGTTTATCAATCTGAACTATTGGGTCATACAAGGATATATTTGCGTTTTGAAATAACTTTTTTGCATTTACTTGCAATTTCAACTAACAAAATGTTCAGGATTTCAGGAGCGAATTGACGTTTTAAATCCTTCTAAAATTCATTAGCTATGGCAACTGTCGTCGTTGAGAGTCTGAAATAATTCGAGATTTTTTAGACAATATATTGGAAATAACCATCAATATAGCTGGGACACAGATATACGAAGAAGTTATATAAAAAGAAATATTGAGCAAAAAATTGAGAAAAAAAAGTACATACGTAATCGGGCGCAACTCATCTATCAGATTAACGTTCCCCTCTCGTGCACCAGCAGAGCATTGGAGAAGAAACCACGATAACCTTGAGTGAGTAGCAGGGATCCAGGAAGCTACTCGAGGTCCCATCCTTTTCTCGTTAAAACTCGCAGTTAGCATAACAAAATAAAGGTGTGTAACTTCTGGGCCTAGAACGAGGTCAAGTTAACTTATCGGCATGAGTAGAGGTGAGATTTACTGGGCTAGTATAGGTACGTAGAGCGATTGACACTTAAGTGCTTCATATTAACTAGTACAATACTACATTACTCAGCTTCTCAACCTATCATGCCTGATTTCACATATATATTGTTCACATATATAAAGTCGTTTCCCTGAGATGCTAAACTTGGCGACCTTGGCAACCATTTTGGCGACTTTGGCGACAAAAGGATTGTTCTAGAAGGACCTCGAACTTTCAACCTATTTCTACTGGTTTCATGAACTTTCTAGAGATTACGTCACTTCTTACGTAATGAAGTCACTTCCTGTTGAAAGGTATAAAAGCAAGCTCTCAAGCCAAGAGGAGTCAGTTGGATGTTGATCAGCAAGCAAGCTGGTGAGCTAACAAGAAACCTTTGAGCGCTGTGTTGAGATTTATTGGTAGTCTTTTTTGTGAATTTTTACTAGTGCTGTGCTAATACTTGTGCTACGTTTCTTTGCTTAGAATATTGGTGAAATAAAGAGCTTTATTTTTTAAATCCTGCTTATTGGACTGCATTCACGTACACCCACAATACGATTTTGTAACAATATCAGAAGTGCTCCGTTGTGAGAAACTACAGAGCTGGTGACACAGCGAAAGAAATACTACTTCATAACAAAATAACAAATTTAATAGAACAACAACTAAATTAAAATTTTAAATTAAATCATAACATCATTAAACACGCTGTCTGTGAGATGATACAAAAAGAAGAGAGTGAACAGAAGTAATCATAGTCTTTAAGTACTCCAACAGGCTGCTCGCTGTTGGTCGATAGGTGACATCACAAAGAGGGCGGATCCGATCTGCTTGTAATTAGGGGGTCTATTCTGGTACTCCCGGTTGGGTTTGGGGACGTCACTTTTTCTGTTCTTTAACAACAGAAAAAGTGACGTCTCCCAACCCAACCGGGGGTACCAGAATAGACCCGTAGAACTCGAGATATTTCCAGATGCCGTGATGATGTCACAGGTGCTTCATCTCACAGATGCGCCCGACGGAAGGTTAAATCATTAAATCGTAACGAGCGTGAACAGGACACATTTCAATGCTTTCTTTCGTGATAGAAGTTCTCGTTATTATTAAATAATTAAGTATCCCTGAAAAAACTTCAAATTATTGTTATGCCACAATAAGAAATTTTGAAAAATAAATAAAAAACACATTTAGGACCAATCTAAAATTAGTCACAATAAAAAAATCGGTATCTTAAATTCTATTGTATTGCTTGTCCTGATCTGAAATCTTTACAGTTTATGGAAACTGATTTCATTTTCTCTCTAATGTTTTCAAACTTGCAGTGCATTTCGTGTTTGGAAAAATGATTCGTAAGTTTTCATAAATTTGCTGGTTCTGTGATTCCGACATTACGGTAGATAATGATAAAGGTCTATTTCTAAATGATGTAAAACAGACTATATTAAAAATATACTAAGATATCCAGAATTTTAATGGAGATGTCAGGATATTTTCAAGAAAAGATGTCGAAAGAAAAGGAATTCCACGCATTTATTTTGTCTTATAGAGCTAAAACAATGCATCTTAGATGCACGAGAGTTGTTCAGAAATCTAATTCCGCTACTGTATAAAAAACGGAGACAGATGTGGACAAATATACCTATTTAATAACGATTTACAGACATTACACTACTTTTCGGCGTAGTCAGACAGAACATTATTTATTGTATCGAGGAACAAGGTTTTGTATGCCAGCATCATAGAAGGTGGCAGCTTGTAAGGTTAGCCAGGGTATTACGGCATTTTTCACCTTTTCTTGGTCATCAAAACGCTGGCCACTCAAGAATCGCTTCAGGTGCAAGAATAGGTGGAAGTCACTAGGAACCAGGTCAGGGATATCCCAACCAATGGACCCGATGAGCTGTTGAGTCACACGAACGTCGTTGCACACTGAAATGACACATCACTATTCCCTCACTTATAACTGAAGACGTTTCACGTGCTTATATTTTGTTACTGGATGCAATACTCTCAAAGTCAAAGTAGGGACATAGTGGCCTAGATGTAAAGTCTTCGCTTCGGGAATGGCTCTAATGGTCTGGTGGTAAGTTATAAGCTTTCGGATCGCAAGGTTCCAGATTAGAAAAGTTATTCCACCGAAGATTTGCCGCTTATGTGGGCCTGGTGAAAGTCAAATATCCCGTCGAGAATCAGCTATCCTCCCGTTTCAGTGGGTGAGAATTTGGTGATGGAAGTGCGGCTGTCGCCCTCGTCATCTGACCTCAGTTCAAAATTACAAGTTCGGTACCAAAATAGCCTTTGTGTACTTAAATACGAGAGGTTAATATAACTAAGCTAAATTAAACTCGTCTTCACGAGAAGTGAATTTATAATTTTAGAACCTGATTATATTTGAAGAATTATGCAGAAGATCGGAGGTATGCACGAGTTTTGGGTACGTTAAGTCCACTGCTATAGGTCGAACACTAAAAAAATACTCTCTCAGCCCAAGGTTCTCTCTTTTTGTCTGAACATGTATAACATATATTTTCTTTTCTATACTGCATACTGAAATATTAAACAATTCAGAAGTTTAAGTTAAACCTTTAATATAAGAAGTTGCAGAGTTTGAAACAAATCTCTTCGAAAAGCATACATAATAGAAAATTAAATATTCTTCCGATAGTTCTTATCTTCTTCCAGCTTTTAAACTCTTTAGTGAATACTAAAAATTAGAAATCAGAGAAATTCAAAATCACTTCGTATAAAACGAATCGATTCAAAACAGTAAAAAAGAAACAAAGTCTTTCTTTCTTAAAAAGTTATTTTTTATTTTTCAGACGAAACTGAATTTCCTTCTTTTTAAAGATTTAATTGTCTTTATAAGTCATCAGAAGTAATACTGAATAAGGAAATAATATCACCGAATTGTTTACAGCTTTTTACTCTTTATTGAAAAAGTTAAGGAAGATGAATTTTTTCCGAAAGGAAGTTTCTCTTGTATCTGTAACTAAATGAAGTTTGCGAAGAAACATAAAAGTAGTACTGAAGAAATGAGATTGAGTGAAAGACATAAGAAATATTTTTTTCGGAGGCATACAGATTCGTTCATTTTTGTTTCGTTGTGTTGTTATATGCAGCTTGAAAGTTTCTATGTTCTTGATGAGCTAAAGCCGTAGGAAAATGTGAACAATAATTTGATCGAAACTACAGAAATCGCTATGCGAGTTGGCTACAGCTTTGAGCGTCCTCAACACTGATGTCAAGTGTAATATAATCGGCTGGATTTTCTGTCCTTTCAGAAACTACAGAAGAATTGACACTGAAGAAATTCCGGTGATCAGATGACGAAAAAGATATAAAGGTGACAACCTAATCTCCAGTCTTAAACGCCACACCAGCATTAAGACGTTTGAACCAAGACAGAAGAATTAGCGTCCAGTTACGCGGCAGAACAACAACAAACACTCTACTATCAGATTGGTGGCGATAGTAATGAAGTATACATGTTAAAGTCATTTACTTGACAACTTAATCGTCTTAAAAGATTGATAATTTCTAATACAATATTGATTATTCTCAGTGAAAAACATAATCTCTTAAATTTTAATTTAAACCCTCAACACAGTTTTTAGTTGTTGCATATGTTTTGTAAGTTATAAGTTTCCACACTCTCCCGTAACAGAACATTTATACAGTGTATTAAACAAAGAACTGAAAGATTTTAAAATTAAATAACTCGGCAATGGAGGTGATAGAAGAATGAAGCCAATGATTTCTTTACTTTGAAAGCCATAAAATCTGATACAGAAGTTTTAAAATTAATTATAAATGTTGGCAGCAGGTGGCGCTGTACGCTGTAGTCGTAGTACGGTGTCAAAGAAAAAGGCTATAAATAGTCCCTTGCAAGCAATCTTTGCAATCACATCAAAATCGATTCAAAATGTGCACCTTTCGCAGCACAGAGGTGGCGCAAACCAAGAATGAAACTTTCAGCCACACTCTGTAGTGTGTCAAGGTAAGTAGTGGAGTTGAAAAGTAAAAAAAAAATTGATACTTTCCATAATAGAGTAATTGATTTGGACTATTCCACATTTACTGGAACAGACATGGATTAGCCTCCATAATCACCCGATCCCACTCCCTGCGGCAACTTCTTTTCGGGCTCTGGGAAGCACACTGTTTCCGGAAAATCCTGCAACATTGCATGAGTTTGAATTGTTGATCTCTGGGTCATGTGCCTGCATTTACGTTGACTCACCACAGAGGATGACGGAAAATTTCATTCTCGGTATGTACCATCTCTGTGCTACGAAATGTGCACATTATCTATCGTTTGTAATGTGATTGCAACTGTTGCTTGCAAAGAGCTGTTTATAGCCTTTTTTTGCCACCGTACTACGACTACAGCGTACAGCACCACCTGCCGTCAACATTTGTAACTAATTCTGAAACTTTGGTATCAGATTTTTATGGCTTTCAAAATAAAAATATCACTGGTTTTATTCTTCTATAGTTCTCCATTACCGAGTTATTTAATTTTTAAATCAGAGAGTCCTTTACTGGACACCCTGTAAAACTACCTCAGCAAGTTGCCTAATTCAGGAAATAGAGTCCATAATTCACGGTTATCTAAATCTTGTCAATTTGTTTTATTATTAAGAAATTACCTCATCTCAGCCTTAGATATGAAAACTACTTTGATCATTAACGGTACTTGGACACTTCAAGTAACATACTATTGTTTGCTATTTGCATCATTCCTGATTTGGAAATGCAAGACATTATTTAAATTTTCTCATTATTTAGTTAATTTTCTTCTTAATAAAATTCATTTTCTGAAGAAAGAATGATACTGAATGTTTTACTGATTTACAGTGCCATGGAAATAAAATTGGCATATTCAAAGCATTTCTTGCATATTTTAAGGACTTTCTTTAAAAAAAATGAAAAACTGAATATAAAACTAGTCCTTTGGATTTCTCTAAATTTATTCATTACTACTAGATATTGTTACAAAAAAGTGTAGTGTCGCTCTACTGCCTTCCTAATCTTACGGTTGGGAAGAAATTTTTACAGGTTGAAATATGGAATGCCGGCAGCGGCCAGGCCTGAATCCCTGACTTTGGCGACCATTTTGGCAACAAATCGAAGATTCCCGAAAGTGCGATTATTTTCTAGATATCTTTATTATGAGCCGAGATCCGGATTTCTCCAGAGATTTCTATGTGACGTCACGCCCTGTCAGGAACACTATAAATATACGGCGGTGGGATTCGACGTTCAACGACTTTGGAGTGCGAACGATTTTGAAGAATCACTTTGGAGTTTCATCTGCAGTGCGAGCTGGTGAGCTGAGCGCTATTGGAAGTGCTGTTACTGTCATTATTAGTGAATTGCTATCTGTTTGTGTTGCTAGATCCGGAAGTGCTGTTACTGTTATTGCTAATGATTTGCTGCCTGTTTGTGTTGCTAATCTGTATAAGTGCTATTGTTCCCGTTACATGTGTTTCGTGTTTACGGTATATTCGTG
Organism: Araneus ventricosus; assembly: GCA_013235015.1. Classification (NCBI taxonomy): domain Eukaryota; kingdom Metazoa; phylum Arthropoda; class Arachnida; order Araneae; family Araneidae; genus Araneus; species Araneus ventricosus. Next base: position 368,301 of record BGPR01000401.1, on the reverse strand, counting down.
AATAAATCGTCTTTCTCCATTATCCTGCTTGTTGGACTGACCCATACGCCCATTAGGCGACTTTTGTAACAATATTTTTTTATGATAGAAAAAAATAGATTTATTTCAGGTAAAATACATTTTGTAGAACTGAGGTGTTAACACTACTTGCTACGATTAATCGTTTCAGCTCCCAGTACATTTTATTTATTCAGTAAAAAAAAAAATTCTAAATTTTTTATGTGTTATGGATGTCTTAGAAAATCATTAAACCAAACGAAAAACAAAAATTTTACTACTTGAGTAGGTTTTACATTCCGCTTTCGAATTAGATTTCACTTGGAATTCCAACAACTCACTTTCCCCATTATTGGCCTCTTTGTCTCTTTTGCCTTCGGCCTTATCAGAAGGTTGGACTTGTACTAGATTCACTAGATTATCCTATGTTGCAAGTCGTTTTATGTATTTTATATTTGAATATTTTTTCTTTTTTATGTAAACCAATTTACTTTGAATTTATTGCACTTATTCCATTCAACTTTTGTCTTTTTCCAGGTTTAATTATTTGATGTTATAGGAAAGTCAATGTTTTTTATCCTTTGGTTAACGGTTGGTAAGTTATTATAACACGTGTATATAGTAAGTGATTCTCAAAGAATTTTCCCTTTTATGAAATATGATTTGCGACGGAAAGTAGATTTATAGAGAACAAAATTAAGTTTGTGTTTATGTAACCTACCAAGACAATCATACATCCAACTGGCTACTTTTTCGGTTACCAATTTCACACGTGCAAGGAGAGACAGGCGGACAGACACCTTTAAAAACATAATTGCAATAATACTTTTTTATATGTACCAACCACAAATTTTGGATTAATTGAATTATAAGCGTTGAAACTATCTATAATATTATTAAATGAAATTCTCAAAGTATTGGAATTAATCGTTCAATTAATTAAAAACATAAGGTAATATGTCAAATTAAAAGTAAGAAATATAAAAGTGACTCCATCTGGGCATGAGCATCCATTAGATAGGCGATCCAGTGTCTCGTAAGCTTGAAGATTACGATTTTCTGTTAACAACCAAGTTTAAAAATGTTACAGGCCTTCATAGAAAACAGCCTCTTGTTGGTACATTGTAGTGAACAAATAACATTTCTATATTTAGCATTCATTATTAAAGCTGTTTCTATCTTTTGAGGGCTTTTTTAATAATGTTATCTTTTTGAACAATTCTGGACACAATTATGTGTTGCAATAATTTTCATAGCCCAAATATCGATTTATTGTTTAAATTTTATTCTTTCATCGCCTAAATACATTTATATATTATTTATCACTAAAATATATATTGGGATGGGTATTTTAATTTTATGGCAAAGCATTTAAAAGGAATGAAAATGATTTGAATCATTGTTTCCATGAATAAATTTTGAAATAAATGAATATATTTTAACGACAATACAATTTAATGGAGATCTTTTTATCGAAACGATATAAAACTTTTTCATCTATTGCCTGCTACATTTGAGTTATCTATTATAATTGAAGCCATTCAATTCTTAAACTCAGAAACAGAGAGGTTAAACATTCCGAAACAATTATTTTCTCCTCAAGGCTTCGTTCAATAGTTTACGATCTGAATTGGAATCTCGCCTTTTTATTGTTTTTCATCTTTTGAAGGGGATACAGACGTCGAGATATATTTTTATTCTTAATATATTTTTATTCCTTTTTAAAGTTTCGCAAATATAATTGGCATGATTTCTTTTAAAGCAAAAAATAAAAGTCGATCATTAAGAATGGAAAACTATTTGAGCAGAATAAAATAAAACGTATTTCGGTATTTTGTATCTACTTAAATGACAATGGAGCTCTTTTCAGAAAAAAATATATATTTTTCAGTTATCATAAAAGTACTCGTCATTCATAGGACAATTTTGTTTAATCATCTTTTTAAACATAAAAACGAAAGAAATGTATATTCCATTTTCCATACTTTCAGAGATCAGTTCCTAAAAAAAATCTTTAAAGATCTTTATTTGCATAAACTTTGTTTCTGAGACTTAAATTGTGATCTAGTATAATGAAAATTTGATCAGAAATAGAAGTTGAAAAAAATAGAAGTTAAAAATATTTTTCCTTAGAGCAAATAAATCTAGTTTTAATAATGTGATTTTCGAATTAGGTCCTGGACCTACGAAGTTATTTAACCTTCTAATTATATGACCCGTTCTTTTAAAGAGATATGTTGTTCGTCAGTGTAATAAGAGAGTAAAGGATATCTAAGATATTTTAGCACATAAAATCGATTTTTATCTTTTAAATTCATTGCTATTTTCTATTTATGGCAGCCTTAATTTTCGCATTTTCTGTAATTCGATCGAGAAGACAAGCGCATCATAGCGTGTGGGAGATTTCTTTTTACAGCTCACGCGGGAGGGGCCAAACGAGTATATGGATGAGAAGCCGCCGGATAAGTATGCGAGTTCTCGCTGCTCCTGGGGTACAATAATGGTGGGATGAGTTACCCGTACAGTTATAGTATGTACCTCCTAAGGGAGGGGTCGGGTCGTGGCCGGTGATGGCTACTAGGACTTCGATCTCAGTACTCGAGCTACTGCAGCGACCGCCATTCAAAGATTCCTGGATGCTTCAACAGGACAGGAGTAACATGGTTTACGGTTATATAGTTATAGTACGTACCTCCTACGGGAGGGGTCGGGTCGATGCTACTACGATTACTAAATTCCAAGCACGACACCGTAGGCAGCATCACACAAATTTTTAACCTTTCAAGTTGACTCACACGTATGCGTACGGTTAGTTTTGTAAAAAATTAAATTATTTCGAGTTAAAAAACAAATTTGTTTCATAAAAATTCAGAAGATAAAGTTCAATTATATTGTGACCCACTGAATTGTTGCCTATATTAAAATATAATATTACCAGATAAGAAATTAAATCGCATTACCGTTTAAAAATATTGCCCTTGAAGAGGTTAAACTAAAATTTTATATATTTTACAGATCGGCTAATGATTTTGATCAAAATCACAATTCTGAAATCGGTAAAAATCTTATTTCCTCAATATTCTAGAATTTGACATATGAATTGTGCAACAGTCTAGGTAGTGGAGGCTGTAGCAAGAGATTCTTTCTCAGAGGACTTCGTTTTAATGGGACTCTACTCAATATCCAATTAGAAAGGAAATTGTTATATGTTAGATCAGAAA
>BGPR01000401.1:261297-365073 GCA_013235015.1 Araneus ventricosus | reverse complement strand
AGAAAGGAAATTGTTATATGTTAGATCAGAAATTTCTTCAACTGCAATCACTAATGACATTTGAAGGTTTGAAGAACGGGCTACCGACTTTAGTCTTATTTGGTGACTTCATCAGAATTCACAATTAGAATATATCTCCGAAATCCGAACTCTAATATATTTCATGCGACTTCAAAAAGAGCTGTGAATGTTTTGAATGTTTTCTTATTTGGTACATATTTTATAACTAATTCCCATAATAAAATTTCTTTGCATACATATATAACACAAGTTAGCGCCGCATTAGTCGTAATACTTCATTAAACTATAATCGATTTACTATCCCATATCTATAAGGGCCAGCAATATCCGAGTTAAATTAAAATAGTTTTATGCTTAGAAATCTTCCCCACCACAAATCCATACCTTTCGAAGTTGCGCAACATTTCGCTAAGCAAACTGCAGAGAAACCAATTTTGTAAACAGAGTGTGCTCAATTTTGAGGATAACTACATCATAAATATTCATTAAATTCACAATTAAATTCTTCCCTTAGTGGTCCAGTTTACAATACAAGTCTCCGGGCAGACGTTCAGATCTTTAATATGTGTTCAAAGAGTATAATTTATTATCTAGGAACCGCAGATTATTTAAGAATTTGCATTAAAAGCGGTGAGAAGCATTTCTATGTAAAATATTTCTAAAGGCTTTCAGAAATTATTCTTAGATTCTGATCAAGTTCGCTAGACGAACTTTCCCTTTTCTGTGTAATATGCATTTCTCGCATTGGCTATAGAGGAAATTTTTTGAATTTAAACCGCCTAGACATTTTTTTAAAGTACAGTGGTAGAGAAGTAATTTTAATAAAAAAATAAATATCATTAATTTTTTGTTTATCAATTTTCAAAACAATGTATTTAAGTTTTTATGAAATTATTTTTATAGTAGAAAAATATTGTTGAAAAATTATGCATAGGTCCAATTAAGGAAACTGGTTGCACAGATTGTACCAATGGTTTCCAAAATGGAACTGAACATTTCTTTTAAGAAAAACTGAAGATAAACGCACCGCATAAGAGTATATTTGTAACAGTTTAACCACCAAAATTACATTATGTAGAATTTTATGCATTTGCTTATGAAATGCATTCGAGTGTGCAGAAGTTTTAAAAGAATGGTTTTTAATTGCATCGGACACTACTTTAATTCTTGCATTTTATCTTTTGCTCCCATTTTATGATGTTTTGTAAATTAATGATCTAGAAGGATTTTCCATCAACCCTGGAAAATTTTTCGGGTTAATTTAATTCTTTGTAACTAAGGATTCTGTCTATATTATAACTTGTTTTATTCTTGCTGTAGACGCGTTTATAAAACTCAACATGCAGAAACGGTAAAAGTCGAAAAAAATTTCAGTAGAAGTAGCAATGCGGGAAAATAAAATCTCCTTAATATGTGCTAAAATGTGCAGCTTGGCATAATCAGAATACAAAGTTGTATAAATTTTACGTTTTATTCATTCGGAATTCTTTTGCAATCAGGTTTTAATATGCTCAATCAAGCTTTTGCTTCTTGTAGACAAACTGCAACAAAATATTACGAATAAATGAATTTTCCAGAATGTCTACAATACCAGAAAACTGTGTAGTTCACTGAAAGCAAACACCTTCAAATAGTTTTAATCAGATTTATACATTATGTCATGTATAAAGTTTTCAGTTTCATTTTTTCAAAAATGTTAGTTACTTCAAGATTGAAATGTATTTCACCAAGCACGCAAGGTCCTCTTTGTCACTATGTAGCAAATGTTAAACTGCCATCTCTAGAAGGTTGGATGACAAATGAGTTGAAAAGTAAAAATCATTTGAAGGATTCTTTAGGAATTCTTCCATAAAAGAAGTGCATCTGGAGGCCTCGCTTCGAAAAGAATATTAAATATCTTTTTCACTTTCCCCTCACATTCTCAAAATTACTCACTTCGCTTCTTTTAGTTGTCTTTTCTTCAACTCCATAAACGCTGCATCGTTCTTTATTTTAAAGACCCATGGCTTAGTTTAGCGGTAAAGCTGAGTGAATTGCCTTTTTTCGTTCGTTGAATCATTTTATTCAAAAAATACCTTTTAATTCTCTAAAGAATCGGAGTTTGCAGTAAAATTCCAGAATAAGGCGAAAAAACTCATTCGATCTACTCTGCGTTTGAAAGACAGCATGCTTTACGTTTCAGTATGATGCCTACCACAAATTAGCGAAAATTGTGAGTTGGTTCTTTAGATCACAACACCTCATTTGCTATCTTTTAGCGAATTTTAAGTAAAGAAGGACTTTGTTCCCTTACATGTTCTTCTGTGTAAGGGAATCTAAACCAAACGGTAAGTATTTTGAGGAAAAGTCAAGTTTCAAAAATGGTCCTTTTAGTTTTCCGTATGAATTAGCTGTAGTTTTGAATGCATGCTATAGAAAAATTTATGCTTTCATGAAGCTTCTCTGGTACTAATTTTAATATGATTGAAAGAATATTTCAAAAATAAATCATGGATTTCAAAATGAAGATATTGGCATAAAAGACTAGCCTTCTGCAAAACAATGTAGAGCTTCATTTCTGTAAATAAATAAATAAAAAAACTGCCTGCGTTTCTTATGAGTCTTTTTTGAAACACATGGTTTAGATTATCTTATATCTGCATTCAAATATTAGAGATCATTGAATAATATTCAGAAATACTGAATATTTTACCTTAGAGGATGATTATGAGTTTATAACTTATTGGTGCTAAAAAATGATTTTGAAAAGAAATAATTTAGTATGATACATCAAGCATTTTTAATTAAACTTATTTCATTAATATGGGATATTGGCAATTACGTAACACAAACACGAAGCAATATAAGAGGACATCATTTAGATTTACATCAGCCGTTAAGCAATAAATGACGGGATTGTTTTAAAACACAAAATACGTCATTGCTATTTCATCTGAGGCTGACTGATTATGGTCTACACCAGAGGCTGCCAACCATTTTCTTTGTGCGGACCACCTGTTGTGTAAAAAATATTAATAATATTTTGAGGTTCTCTAATAAACATACAAGTAAAAGAATACGAACACACACACATATATATAACAGGTTATATTTTGGTTGATATTACTATATATATACATATATAGCTTTCGATTTTTAAAACCATCTTCATTGTTTTTGTCTTTTATTCTAGATGTTTTCCATTTTTAATTGTTTGTGCTTTTTGAGGGGATAGCGACAAATTTTGCGTTTTTTCGTATGTCGTTAGTAGAAAAAGCACTTATTAATATCAGAGGCTTGCTTCGCTTCCTGATGAGTGGCTTGCCTTGATATTTTTCAAGTTATAAAATTTTTGTCTTCCTTTTTTTTACCCTTTTGTTTGTTTTATGTTTTTGATATTTTGTGTTGTATGTTTTTATATCTATATATATATATATATGACATGCATTTATATGTCAGCAATTAGTAAAGCTTACTGTAAAATAATTAAAAATATATTGTTCATAAAGCTGTAAAAATCTATCATTTATAGTACGCATAACTGTAAAATCTATATAAAAGAATATATAGGATAAACGAATTTGAAACAAGTGGGAAATTCTATTAACCTATTTTTTAGTTTAAAAATTTTCTATCAATCTATGTATATAGAAGAGAAACTCACTCATTGACTCATCAACGAATCTCCTAAACAACTGGGACTAGAAACTTGAAATTTGGCAAGTGGTTGCTACTTGGTAGCAGGTGCTCATTAAGAAAGGATCTTGCAAAATTTTAATTAATTAAAAATTACCTTAAATTTTAACATTTTCCGTAATAACTTCGGAGCAAATTATCGTACAAAAACCATTTTGACATCATCCTACAGTTCAAAAAAATTTGATTTTCAATTATACCAATTTCATTTCCATAATTCATTCTGTTCATTCTGTTTATTTTTAATTAATTTTTGAAACTGTGTTTGAACACAATTTAACAATATTGTTATTGTTTGCAGCATTTATTGGAGCTTAAGAGAATTTTTTACATTAAATCTATAAGGACACGAAGATATTTTATCCCGAACAACAATGTGGCAATATTTTTTTTACTATGCGGACGAAGTCGAGGGAATCAACTAGTTTATAAATATTTTGAAAGATTATCAAATAAACAAAACCATTCATAATTTGAGGGGGAAATGTGTGCACATAAGTTTTGAAATATCAATTAATTTATCGCATGCTTTAAAAATGTCTCGATACAGCCCTACTATTGATTTGAAATGAAAATTTCTTTTCTGTGAGCTCCACTACTAGTGCGATATGTCATCCTTTAGAGCATGTATCTTATCTTTATTTTGAATTGAATAAGGGTTTCATTACATGCCCGCTGTATTTATTCAAAGATTCTTATTCTCAAGAAAAAACAAATTCCAACAGATTTCTCTGTTTATGAAATCTAAAGGTTATATTAAAATGGTTCTATTAATTTAACATGAAATATATTTCAGTTTTAAAGTAAATATGGAATTCATTTGAAATTAAAGTAAATATGGAATTCATTTGAAATTAAAGTAAATATAAATTCATTTCCGTTCAGTAGTCTAATTGAAAGCAGCGAGTTAAGCGAAAAGCCTTCAATACTTGAAATAACAAATACCAAAATCGAATTAAGATTAATTCTAAAGCTTATGAGAAAAAATTTAATGCATGTGGATTACGCCAAATTATCCTAAAGTATCTTGAAATTTGATACACAGTAAAGCACAGTTTATACGTGTTTCAAGGAATATGCGTAAAACTACGTATAAATGGAAGTATAATTGATGAATATCTAAAGAGGCAAAAAAGTGAGAATATCTAAAAAGACAAAGAATAATAGAAGCAATTCAATTGGTGTGCTCAAGTGCAGCATCATGAAAAAAATTGCAATAGTACAAAATAGATAAAAATATTAAAAAAAAAGTAATTAAAAATGTGGAAGGGTACAAAACAACGACAAGAAGTAAGAATCTGGTGAATGACTTCATCAGAGGCCAGACATTCATGCAGATTCAAAATGGAATAGGTTTTCTGTAGAGGAAAAAGACTTTAAGGTCTGATATTTTTTAATTTCCTCTTTTGGCCTGAACCTAAACCAGGAAATATTGGAAAGAAAAACATTTATCTACAAAGAAGACATTAAATACAATCTCCAGAACTAAGTGTGAAAAGAAGGGATTAAAATCTTACCTCTTATAACAAGTGTGGAACAAAGACTGTGACGCTATATCTTACGTGTGTTACAACGTAAACAAGGTAGAAAGATGTGTGCACGTATCTATAGTGAGGGAAACACTAACAAAAGATTTGAAAATTTTTTTTGTAAGTTTTTTCCTAAAGAATTTTTAGGGGTTTTTTTTATATAATTTTTTTGGTTAGTTTTTTTGATTTTTTTATATAATTTTTTTGACGTTTTTATGCATTTTTATAATTTTTATTATCAATTTTTCAAATGTTTTATTCTTTTTTTATTTTCATTTTTTATTTTAATAAATAGTTTAGAAAAGATGCAGGTGAGCAAATACATTGAAAGAGGGTGTGTGAAGAATATCAGAGTCACTAACAGTGCAAAGGAGAAGTTGAGAGTAAAATTATAATAAAAACTTTAATAATTAATAAAGTAGTGAACTGGGTAGCCGTTTAGCTTTAGATTAATATTTAAATTATCAATGGCTTTAACAATAGCAGAATGGTTGTTGCAGATATTTTTGATTCTTTTAATTTGAGAGTGGATGGTATTCTTAATGACTTTTAGGTTGAGATTGGTATGATAATGACAGAGAGAAATGGCTCTAAAATTAAAGTCATTTGTCTTATCATAGATACCAACTGAAATGTTTGAATCTATAATTTTGATAACTAGATCTAAATAATTACAATTATTGTTACTATTATTGGTTTTATTTAGTTTAAGTTCTTCAGGATAACAGTTAATTAAAGTGTTCAGGTTGTCAAAGTCAAAAACAATAAGGTCGTCAATGAAACGATAAGCAGAAATGAGATTATTTTTAATAAATTTTCTCTCGAATGTATGAAGAAAAACATTCGCCAGTGCACAGGAGAAACTCGTACCCATAGGAAGATCACACGATTGTCTGTAGTAGTTGACTCCATTGAAGAGATAATTTTCACAGATGTTAATATTGCAAATTTCTAGCCATCTATTTTTATCTATGAAATTGGAGTCAAGGTATAAGTCATATAAATTAATGCACGCTTCGCTTAAAAAATATCAGACCTTAAAGTCTTTTTCCTCTACAGAAAACCGATTCCATTTTGAACCTGCATGAATGTCTGGCCTCTGATGAAGTCATTCGCCGGATTCTTACTTCTTGTCTTTGTCTACTATTATTTTCTACCCTTCCACATTTTTAATTACTTTTTTTAAAATTTTTATCTATTTTGAAGTATGATTGAAATTTTAATAAATAATTTTGATTATTACAAACCTAATGCTGTTGTTGCAAATTCATTTTAAAGTAACAATTTTAAATTTCTTTAAAAATAGCACTAAAGATTATGGAAAACATAATTAAATTTTTAAATTAAACGTTTAGCATAAAAATGAGAAATAATCCAAAAATATTGTTTTAACGAAACCCTTCAAACATAATTTTAAAGCCACTGAGGGAAAATGTAGGAGATACAGAACATCCAAGTAATGAAAAGAAAAATATTCTAAATTTCAAATAATATTTATACAGACATTTGATAACATACATTACGTCACTCAAAGTAATTGATACAAATATATAATATTTTCAGTCATCAGTACAGTTGGAGTTTTGACAATTATTGTCCAGAAGTTACAAAAAATATACTGACCAAGAAAATTGTAAGTGGTTAACTAGCTACTGTAACTGAACACACTTTTTTTTCGAGTTCTACTCTCGTCTCGTTGACTATAGCTGGTATAGCGCTATTAAAATTATGCTCCAATGAAAAGAAATCCTTCAAGGTGAGCTCAGATGAATGCGGAGAAATTTAATTCATTATCTTTGTCTAAACCACCTGTTTAGATATATTCAACGGAATTCTGTGAATGTAAGAGGTATCAAAATAGTAGTACTTTATGCTCATAGTAACATTTTCCGTTCACATATATGTCTTGCATACGCTACATAACACATTCCTGATGAACATTCAAGTACATTTAACTATTCACGGTATTCTCAAAGAAATAAAGTCCGTTTAATTTATTCGTTAACCCTCTGTTAAAGTATCTTGCAATTTCCACAAGTTAGGAGCCAGCTAATGAAATCTTTGATTTTCACAGGGTAATGCGTTTACTTAGTACGTTTATAGCGTTGGATTATATTATACTCATAAAGCTTTGCATATAAATAACAACTCGCCTGGCTCAAAGATATTGAACACGTTTCCAAACGTTGCATCTAAATAGCGATTTAAAAAATCACATAATCAGAAGATTAACAGACTACCTTACACAGTAAACACCTGTTAAGTTCACATAACACGCCGCGGAAAAATGAACATTATTATATCAGTAGAATGTGCAATTATAAGGATTTATTGAGCCATTATTTAAGAAAAAGTTTTGCTTAATGGCAAAAAATTGTTCCAATTCATTATAAGAAATCCTGAAGCTTCCGATACTTGACAAGATTCCACAATTGTATTTGTTAATCTCAGTTATGCATTTTCGACGAGTGCTATTAATTGTTTAGGAAACAGTTTTTAAAGAGATTGTATATTTTTCAGGTCACATCTGAATTAAATACCGAAATCCCTGATAGTTTTCAGGAAATAATATCCCCTATTTAGAATAATGCAGCCAATTCTTTAGCCAGATTTTCAACAAGCTCAAAATACTTTCTCCTAAAGAGGTTATCCATTCCCACCGCTACGATGAAGAATTTCTTCAACTTCGTTCCTAAGGTGGAATTATTCTGCAACAAGTTTTCTACAAGTGGCCATCGTGCACTCCAGAACGCTTTACTCTAGGAGAGATCGATACGCTGTGAAATTGAAAAGGGTTGAAAGTCTATTACAACCATAAAGGCACTGTAAAAATGCTCGCAGGGATCTTAGCCCTCTTCAGATCTCCTCTCATATCAATGTGTGCGCACCCCTGCATAAGTAAGTGCCGTTTATGGCGGAAGCACAGGCCAGTAGAAAGCTTCCTGCAATGAAATGAAACTCTTATTATTTCCTTCCTATGAGGAGGTATATTAATGGAATGACATCATTATAGAGAGTGTTTCTCTTTATTTAGTTAACTGCTGTATTCTCCAAAGTAGGTACAAAATAGATACCTTGTGGGTTAGGAGCAATTTTGCGTTGGTTTTATTGGAAATAATAAACCCATTTTTGATACAGAAGGTGTTGTGTATACTTTCTGAATGCTTTTATTAAATTTCATTATTTAATATTTTATAATATTAATACCATACTTATGCTTAGATATTATTTTAACATTCTGATTTCGCTGAATTTCACAAAATACAAGGTATCCATAGACTGTTTAAAACAGTTGTTATATTTTTGGAGACAATGGCGTAAAAACTTAGTATCAGAAATCTTCATGTATCTAGATTTTTGTCTCATTTCAGAAGTTTTAATTTTTGAAATTTAATTTAAAACTTATTGATTTTTCAGGTTCTGCAATGAATTGAAACTCCTTTAATTTTCTTTCTCTGAGGATTGTTTACAGTGTTTGAAAGCGTTTCTCTTTATTTAGCTGAAAGGTGTATTCTCAAATGTTAGATATTTCGGGTTGGTTTTATTCGAGAGGTGATTTTATTTGTAGGAAAAGAGGAAATATAGAAATGTTCTGAATAAACTGTGTATGCTTTTATTACATTTATTCATTTAATATTTCATGATAATAATACCATAACTATGCTTAAATATTTCAACATGAATTTTCTGATTTTCATATAATACATGGCATCCATGTATTATTTAAAATAGCTGCAACTTTATGAGTAAATGTCATAGAAACCTTTCATCAATAATGTCAGAAACCTTCATTCATCTAGTGTTTTTCTATGTTTAGAATTTTTAATTTCGGAAATTTAATTTAAATCTTACTTACTTTTCAGTATCTCGGCTGTGTCATGATTTCACATGATTAGAAATATGAATTTTTGTTGACTGAACTGACATCTAAGTCTTGAGTCCAAAGAAGGTTAAGAACCCATTACAATATAGAAGAAAACAGATATTAGATATATCCGTGTGGATGAAAAATGTTAAAGAACTATGTTCTATCAACGATATGCTGGAGTCTGGAGAATTTACAAAACTAATATCATTTATGTTTTTGCCTTTTAGATATGCTATTATCAATTTACTCTAGTATATTTAATATCCATTAACATAAGATGCTCAACAATATCCACACGGTATCTTAACAAAGTTGTGCGGCATTCAGAACAACGTAGCAACAACCTGGACATATCGTAAAATATCTTGTGCTAATAGGGATATTACTACTTTTCTTTACATGTTACAATTTTAAGTTAAAGCAATTTCAAATGATGTCATCTCTTAATTTTAAACAAAGTATATATTAGCGTGTCCATTAATAAACTGCTAGCGAAAGTACTTTAAAATTTTGTATTTGTAAACTACGTAAAGTCGGGTAAGATCAAGTCGAGTGCAAGATCACTAATTGTATTTTTCTCGAAAATCACCCTAGATGAATGCAATGATTCTGCATTATTAGAGACCTATAGCGAAAGGCTACCTGTGTCACACCAAAAGATTTCACCCCGTTGTTAGCGTGATTCACAGTACGCGGTACTATGTTTCTGAGTTGTTCTTATTAAATTTTTGGTTGCTGCTTGGTAAGGGACAGCGTTCACGGAATGAATATTTTTGATATATTTATGTGAAATTTATAAAGAGCTAATCGAAACGTGTTCAATGATGTATTATTTTATTTTTTTCTAATGAGCTGATGTCTTTCAATGTTTTTTTTTCTGAAATAAATAGGTAAAGTCGGATAAGATGTCGAATTGGATGGAGGGTAAGATGACGGATCCCTCGGCGCTAATTCTTGCTACCTGACAGCCACTTGCCCTTCATGCACTCATGGCACTCCAGTGAAAAATGAGCATCTCAGTAAAAAAGAAGGAAGGGGAAAAAGATAAACGAATAATGTGATAGCTGAAAAAGGATGAAGTTTATAAGACTAATCACAACAAACCTGCTAAAAATTCTACAAAAAGAAGAAAGCTAATCAAAAGATCGACTTCTAATGATCTGAATATGAAGACTTAACTCATTCATTTGAATTTCCTTACGTTGACGCTGATGACAAACTGAACCCAGAGGACCTCGATATTGAAAGATGCATCATTTTCAAAGACCAAAGAACAACGGTATTTAGATTCCAATGTACAAACTCTTGCCCCATTCCACCTGTTCTGGCTGGGAAAAAATCTAAGCCCTTGGCGATGCGATATTTTTAATTGATTTCATTTCTTAAGGTTTGAATCTAAAATTTCGATTGATAATATTTCATTTGTTTTATGTTGTTATTTTGATCCGAATTTGTTTGTTTTCTGTTATGTGCAATTTGTTATGATCAAGGTGCGATCTCAAAAGTTTAAAATAGTTTTATACAGCATATATGATGTTGAATTTAATTTCGGGTAAGATCACGAAAATGACTTCTTTTTCTAAAATGAAATTTTAGGTCTCAAATTTGAAAACAAAAATTTAAAAAAAATATCATTTTAAAGTAAAGAGTTGCAAGAAGATTTTTCCGAAACAATAATTCTCCTTGAACCAGATCAGAAAACCCCCCAAATCTTAAGGTCGACATTTTACCCGACTTTCCCCTACTTTTGTGGAAACTACCCAAAATATCACATTAATATTTGAAAGCATTTTAGAAAATTAAACATTTAATTAGTACTTTTTTATTTAATATAATTTCTTTCATGGTTGTAAAGATAAAAGTTTTTAATAAACTTTCTTTCAGTTTCCAATGGTAAATTTTCTACACTTGTGTGTCTTCCATGAAGATACATTATTTTATTATTTTATAAATTTAATTATAAAATAATCTATTAATTTAATTAAGTCTTTATTGTTTACGGGTGGTGGTACCAAATAGTGAGTTTGAGAAATAAATTATTATTTCATAAAAGTTTTAATGTGAATTATAAATTGAAGACTAAAAATTATAAATTAATCAAATTAAGAAATTCAGGTTTAGTAGAATTGTAGAACTGTGTTTTGAAAATTTGCTTTTATTAAATTGTGTTCATTTTACTTGTGCTGTGTGCGCGTTCTTTTTACATCAAATTTTTTCACTAATATTGTACACAATGAACCTACCCATGAGGATTCAATTCTTACACTTTTTACACAAATCGCTAATAAATGTGTGACTATGATGTCGAACATTAATTTGTCTGAGGAATTTCGAACAACAAAATATTTTATTTTTTGTGGAACCTTATTCGAAGTAAATTGATAAAGTTGATTAACATATATCTATTTTTTAATACTGAACATTTTATATATTATCGTGTTGCTTAAAATTGTTCCTCTTCCTTCATAAGAATGAATTTATGTTTTCAGTTTACTAAAATTTTACTATTTTGAGACATATTCCAAATGGAGAATTTCTTTTTGCGGTCGTTTTAAACCATTGTTTAAACATTTAAAGTTCTTTCATGAAAGAAAAATCATTATTTAACGTGTATTTTCTAATATCCAAACTTTTTTCCGGCATTTAAATGAAAAGAAGGGCCAAGAGACAAAAAAGGATCTCCACTGTGAAGAATAAGGAATTAATGGAAACAAAACCCATGACATTAAATCAGTACAAAGCATATCACAGAACGTATGTCGGATGCTATTTAAAAGCTTCTATAACATAAATTTCAAATATAGCACGTACATAGAATCTGAATTCACACTAAACGCAATAATTTTTTAACACGTTATTTCATGGAGTTACAACATATTATACTGCTGAAGTATGTAAACATATTTCCTCATTTAAAAAGAAAAATCCCTTGGATTTATTTATTTGGTCTATTCTGTATATTGTTAATCAACAAAAGCAGATTCTCAGAAAAATAATAATGTAATAACAAATAATGAATAAAATAATTGCTTACATTACAATAAAATCCTTTAACACCCAGAATAAAAATGTATGTATTTTATCAGTATGAAATAATTAACAATTTTTGAAAAAGAAATCTCAAAATATTCGATACCTTTAATTTAAAATTTCATAACAAATAATAAAGTCAAAATATGTATGGAGCAGCACATAAAAAATCATTCATAAACATGGATAATTAATTAATTTGATTCAAAATGAGAGCCTTATGAATTGTTGACAAACTGAAATGATTTCAAAATTTTTCACCATTTTAATATCCATAATTATCACGCACATGTAGAATAATCATACATTAAATGATTTCAGAATTTAACATATGAATCAAAACTTTTTATTTGTAGAAAGAAATCAAGAGAGGAACATCCTGAAATTGAAAAAAGTGTTAAACAGAAAACAGAACAACTGCACACTGAAGCACATTAAACTGGTTACAGAATACCGAGAAAAAGGTAGAAAAATTCAACGCGTGCACTCGTCACATTCCTCATAATTCCGAGAATTTAACTTCCAAAAATTCCAAAATTATCACCAAAGTACTTAAATTTATGGGAAAAACGATTTCATTTTAAAAGGAATAGAAAATTAAAATTGTGAAAAAACAGTTAAATAGGCAACCGATATTAATTGGATTATGATACAATTTTTTAAAAATATATATATAACACCAGTATTTTAGAGATTTACGTCCAGATGGATGAATAACTCTCAATTTTACAAGAAAAAAATTGTGAGAAAAATTGAGATCATCCTATGCAATCAAGACACCTATAAAGTCTTAGGACATGGGGAAATCATGGTACCATTTTATTTATGCACTTTGCAATTTAAAACTTTTGATTATCACAGAATCGCTTAATAAAACCAAAATTTACCAATTAATTCTTAAACTATAACTTAAAACAGAGCATCGTGTAGCAATATTCCATAGTATAAACGAAGCAAAACCTTAAGGGTGGTAAATGGACATGAAATGAATCACAACGTTGGTCTTCGTATAAGTTTTCATTTACTAGACAATTTCAGAATAACGTTTATGAACCCTTTGCCCCAAGATTTTATTTAACTTCCTAATTAGATAACACCACCACTTTGGGATATTTTTTTTATTATTTCAATCTATTTTAGATGGTAAAGGATACTTGAGATATTTAAGCGTGCCCAAGAGATTTTTGCATTTTAAACTAATTTTTACGTTGACTTAATTACGGATTTAAATAGGAAAAATTCTGTGATTCGACGCACGTGTCAGACACGTTGTTGTAAGCGAATGGTTTAATGACAATGAAAATATAATCAAGCCTTTTTAAAGAACATTATATTTATTTTTTTACTAAATCAATTCTGGCATGTTCATTCGAGATTACTCCATTAATAACCACCCAATAAAAAAACCATTAATAGTATTTCACATGTATTCAACAAAAATATCAATATTCGAACACTTAGAAATTACTCAATTAATTCATTAATACATAATTTTACAAGTATGAAATAAACCAGAAAATTTGGACAATATGTTTTATCACATATAAGAGGCTTTGTACTGTCTTCAGAAAAGCTCCTTGATTAAATAATGAATTTACTTCGTGGGATTTAATATAAGTTAAAAGACCTTTTAAATTTATATAAAGAAAACACCGACAAGTTCACAGTAGTTGTTTGGTTGGGGTTTAATGGCGCAAGAGACAAGTTCACAGTAAGACACTGAACCAGGGATGGCATTTATCATCGGTTAAAAATCTTTTCAATTTATATGTGAAAAACACCAAGAAGTTCACAGTAAGATATTGATCCTTGGTAATCCCCATAAGAAATGGATTAAGATTCGCCCATCTGTCTGTACAAACGGCCACGTATAACTTTCGCTATCATAGTTATGATGCACATTAAAACAGTACCACAATTGCAGACGGCGACCACATAACAATTTATACACGCAACGAAGGAAATACAACGTCACCATTTGAACCGCCCAATTACGAGGGAACGTATGGTTCCAAAACAAAAAGAAAATGATAATTCTTACAGCGTCCAACCTCTCCGCACTGACAATGCGGGAACTATTCGTTTATCCCCGAATCAAAGTTGCATTTATTATTAGCGAAGGAAACTCTGGAAATGGCCAGTCTTTATGGAATACTGGAAGGATGAAATCTCCTGTAGCCTTCATCCTCTTCGCGCTGACATGGAGATGCAAGCGAGCCCCCGGTCAATCTCTCCCATCAGGACTAAATCTTGATCCCTTTCTTTCAGTTTCGCTTTCCAGACATCGCCTCTTCTATCTGCGTCAATCTGTCCTCTCCTTAAATCCTTACTTTGGATGTGCCACGCCAATATCCAAGGAGCAAATGATTCCCAGCTGACAAAATCATTGACCAAAAAGTCCCTCGAGTCCAAATGACGCACAGAGAAAGTTCCAGATCTTCAACCCCCGAAAGCAATTCCAAGAAACATATCCAGGGAAGATTTTTTTTGGTGCCGCTCTGAGACAGGCACAAGCAGTCAAAATTCTGGTAAAACATAAACGCGGATGTGAGCATAAACACAGTAAACCAAAGCTGACAACTCATATCCGATTTTTAAATCCCAATATAATCAAGCATATATATATTATTATTATTTTTTTTAAATCAATAATTCTATTTTAAGAAAACAATAACTTATTCCGCTTCTAAATTACATCCTAGTCAACCAAAAAGCAATTTCACCTTTAAAAAATATTTTTTTTTAATTTTTAAGTGGGCCTTCTGGGCAAAGACCGAAACTTTAAAATTTCTCTATTCTTGTTGAAAGTTCTCTTCTCCCCCACACACATCATTTCCAGGTAGAATTTATTTCTTAACCTTTCCTCACAAATTCTCTTTAAATGGCCATCGTGTATTTCTGAATGCCTTACTTTCGGAAAGTGTATTACGCCTGAAGGTCACAGATACTTTGCGAATATTGCAGTCATAAAGCTATTGCAAAAATTCTCCATGGAGTCTAATTTCTTATTCCTTCTCTTTCTCAGGCTGTTGCTAATTAAGAGCAAGTTGTTGGATGGTGTTTAGTGTGGAAAAGTGCGGTTAATAAATAGTGTCTTGCAATGAGCAGAAATTTGTTCACACTTTTCAATCTGAGACATGTTTACTGCATATTATCAATCTAAAGTCTTTTTCAGATAAAGTAGATAAATCAGTCTGCCAAGTGAAAATCAAACTAAAATGGATATTTTGCAAAAGATGGATATAGAAAAAAGTTTATTGATAGTGATGAATCTATTCTAGTAATTCTTAAAATGTTTGTTATTAAATTGCTTGTTATATTTTGCATTTAATGTTGCATATTAATATATTAATGTATTTCATTGTTATTTTAATACATGTTTCTTGAAAATTTGCAAATCTCCCATAAATGAGCATTATACTCGAAATTCAATTTTGCATGATCTGATTTTGATTGTCATTTCAAAACGAAACATCTTCATCCGTTAAAACGCTGCAATACTCTGAACATTTATTTTATATAATCTATTATATGATGATATGATAATTTCATAAGCTTTTATTCCAGTTAACTAAAGACAAAATAGTTTAAATTTATTTCATTTAAAGTATTGCTATATAGCTTCAATTTTTATTTATAAGCTTGGCACTGAAAATAAATTGACAACCTCTGTTTATTTGTTTTCAAATGTAGCCTTGTTACTGTTTTCTTTTCACATATTCATAGAATATAAAAATTCATGTTGTTTTCAATTTGAAAAGATGTTTTTTCCAGAGGAAAAAATATCTACGGTGTTATTTGAATAATAAATGTCAACTATTTGAAAGGAAGCTGCAAAGAATTTCAATCTAGTTCTTTGTGAATTGTTGAAAACCAGTTGAATGTTTAATAGGTAAATTCTAAAGAATATTTTATTTTTTAAGTACTGTTTTTCATTCATGTGTTTTCTTTATATTGCAGGATTTCTAGAAAATTAAATTTCCGAATGCATATTTTGAAGTATTTCATATGCAGTATTTTATCTACATTTATGTGAATTGTACGTCGTTCTGAAGTATTATTATTATGATTCTGAAAAGAGAACTATACCGTAATTTCAGATCGAAGTTTCTTCTTCTCAAGTACTAACTAATTTGTTTACTTGTCTTATATATTTTTACTCTTCTTAATATATCTTTTTTATTTGTTGTTGATACATTACAAAGTTTGAATTTCTAAATCTGAATGATATTTAACATTCAAGAGTTATAGTAATTTAAGATGAAATTGATATGTGTTATCACTTTTTCTATCTAAAAACTAACTTTACTTCATTTATAGAATTTTTGAAATTTTCTTTCCAGAATTTCAAATTTTATATAGTGTATATGCAAATGAAATGAGATTACCTTCGAAGATATGCTATTTTCAAACATAAATATCATGTTGAGTAACATAATTTGTTGGTTCTTCAGGAGTCTCTCAGCTAGGAAACTTAACGCATTATCTACATTATAATTTTAAGTATTTAATTTAAACTAATGCACTGATTAATTTGTATTAAGCACTGAAGTAAGAATTTTCAAAATTGACCATAAAAGGATTTAATTTTTAAATTGGATTCATCAAATCTATTTGACGTTTTAACGAAGAGATAAATTATTCATTTTGCATCTCAATCCGTATGGTAAAATGGGTTGCGAAATTGTTTATATTTTTTCTTCTAATTTCTAAGGAAGTTATCTTGAGTATTTCGAAGAATGCTTTGTCTTACGCTAATTTTAGATCTTCCTTTCACAGTGATAATCGCAGAGAAGTTTTCTCCATTGTTTATCTTTTTTGTGAAAAGTAACGAAGCTTGCTGATTGCTTTGAAAATGTTTAGAAGCTTTTTCATGCTATACAAGACGAAGCATCAGCTGATTGTATATGACTTTTCTCATCATAAAGAATTGTCCTGTATTTTTTCGTTTGTGCAGAAAGTAACTACTAATGCTAGTTGTTACTTTTTTATGTAAAAGGTACCATGTCTTAAAAGATTTAGTGAATAGAAAAATAAATTCTACTCAAAGAAAGCCAAATGTAAAGGGGTGCCCTTTCATATATTTTCTACTGTTGCTCTGTAAAACAGAGATGTGGGTTGAATTGCAAAGAGTCAGAAAAAATTTTAAAAATGCCTCAGTTCTTGAAAATTGTATAATTACCCAATCAAATTCATAACCACACCTCTTTTTAGTTCAAGATTTATACTGATGTGACTACTTCATGGTTTTTGAAACTAGGCGTTCCGCAAAAGTCTAAAAAAAAGAAAGGTGATAGGTGAACATCCATAAGGAAAGAAAAGAAATTTAATTTATCAACTTAGCAGCTTTAATAGAAGTAACTGCTGAAAGAATCCTTAAGTTGTGTTTAGTCTTTATTTATCTGTAAAAGTATCTTATATTTTTAATATAAGGCTTCCTGAAGCGAAACTAAGCTGATAAGAGGATCATTTTGCTTGATGAGTTTATCCTGGATTTTAAGGGACTCTAAACGAGTATTTTATATATAAAACAAAAATTGTTCGTTTCCGCTCTAGTATTTTTGTTAACACGGATCAGAATCGTTAAGGGAAATGGCAAATAATACATCAATAAGAATATTGCTACAAAGCTGTAAACTGTTTCCTTGACATGCTAATCTTGGTGACAAATTTGGCGACCTTAGGACGAATTTGGTGACTTGGCGACAAAAGGAATCTTCTAGGAAAATTCTGAACTGTAGACCTATTTCTACTGGGAGCTGATAATTCCATGAATCTTCCAGAAATTACATCATTTCCTATGTAATGACGTCACTTCCTGTTGAAAAAGTATAAAAGCAAGCTCTCAAACCAAGAGTAGCAAATTGGGTTTTGATCAGAAAAGAAGCTAATGAACTGAGAAACATTTGGGCGACTGAGACTTATTGGTGATCTCTGCTGTTAATTTATACAAGAGCTGTTCCGTTCTGTTATCTGTGTTACGTTAGTGCTTTGCTGAACTTTTCGTGTAATAAAGTAATTTATTTTTTTATTATCCTGCTTGTTAATCTGCATTCAAGTACAGCCACAAGACACTTTTTTGCAAAAATATTAACCAAGGGAAGAATGACATAAATACGATCCATGTCCATCTGTGAATTTTTGAAACTAACTCAATTAACTGAAACCTGGCAATGCCATCTGTTGATAAAAAAATAACTATTTTAGCATTAATTTTTTTAACAAAAATTATCGGCTTCTCTTTCCTCAATTCTTTACAAACAATATCTTTTTCTCTTTATTTGTTTTAGATTTATGTTTCTGAATCCAAAATTTTGAATCACCCGGTACAATGTTATTAGAACATCTCCCGCCAAATTGTATAGAATTACTATAAAACTTAGATTAACCGTCACTGTCCAGACCAGAGATGAGACGGATAATCTAATAAACGGATAACAGAAATTTCTTAATACATATGTATAGTATCGGGAATTCACTGATGGCTTGGGACGGAATTTAAAATAAAATCCTTTAAAAGTGAACAATACATCCCTTTTGTATTTAATTTCACAAAGCGATCTATTCAGAAGTTCAATTCAATGTATGATTAGTAATGTACAGAAATGATGGATTATGTTCTTTTAGACGATGACGATAACAGAATCTGAAGGTTAAACGAGTGTCGATTAATAGAAATATTACTAAATTGATATGTGATTTGCCCATTCCTCGAAGCGAGAGGGTTTTGGTTAATTTTTATAAATTTACAAAATATTTAATTAGACATAGTGAGATTTTATCGTATTTTGACACACAAGAAATTTATAAAAAATAAATTTTTGAATTTTTTAAAATATCATTTCAGTATAATGAGAAAAATGTACTTTACTTGTGTAAAAAATAGGATATAGGAGATATAAATATAGCCCTTTAAAGGACCTCGCTTGATAGGAGATATAAATATAGTCCTTTAAAGGGCCTCGCTTCATAGGCGATACAAATATAGTTCTTTAAAGGACCTCTCTTGATAGGAGATACTAACATATCACTTTAAAAGACATCGCTTGATAGGCGATACAAATATAGTTCTTTAGAGGACCTTCTTGGTAGGATATACAAATATAGCATTTTAAAGGACCTCCCTTGATAGGAGATACAAATATAGTTAGTTATTTAAAGGACTTCGCTTGGTAGGAGGTAAACATTCCGTCTCCTGCTTAAAAGAGGAGAACAACTTTTTACGTCCAGCTGTCATCAACACTTAGCTAAAACTGGGGGTTTATCTTTTCGCCAACCCTAGGTTAATGGCGCTGCAATTGAGATTAAACAGTATTTATGTTTATTACTTAGGCAAGCTAGTAATTAAATATGAAGGTTTGTTCTTCTTATGAGAATCGATATGTATATTAAGAAATTTGAACATTTTGCAATTATTTTCAAATTTTAAAGATAATATATTAAAAATTATTTGTCTCATTGAAGTTTATATTTGCTATTTAAAAAAATGAAACTTCTAGTTTAACTAGAAAATGTCAAAAAATATATTAAGAATTATTAATTGTAATTACAATAATTTGTTCGAATACGCATATTTATAAACTAAACTAAAAATTGTGCGCATTGCAAAGCAATTTTTTTTAAAAAAATTGTAAAATGGAATAATTTTATTATATGTCAAAAGGATTGATTTTGCTCATAAATATATCAGAACAAAATGTTTGCAATTATCGCATTTAATAACAGATATGAGAAGACTGCTGATAAAATATTGACCTCAAAGTCAGGAAAAGTTTATTTCTGAAGAGAAGCATTATTTTTTTCGTATCTTTGAAAAATCCAAAATGCGATATTACGAAGTGAAACAGACTGGCATGCAGACATACTTGAATAAATTGTTCTATGAAACTGTATATTTATTACATAAATATGCAGCAGTTTCGTAATTAAATCCTTGAGCACTCTTGTGCATTTTATGAAACAGGTCGTCAGACAAGCGTTTGGACTGGCAGCATGAGCTCAAAACGTAATTTATTATCTTAGGAAAGTAGATTAGTTACGAATATGTTTAAAACTTGGTATGAAATATGGTTCTTGGTAGGTTTCCACGATACAACATTTATAGTCAGTTCTTTGAATCTTGAATTTTTTAGATACAAAGATGTGTAAATCCTGTATAATAAACTGTTTTAATGAAAATCATATATTTAAAAGAAGTATGTTCTTCTATTTAATGAAGCAAACAGCTCTAATGGATAAATGAGATTTAAAAAATGGCAATAATCTTTTTAACAACAAATTTTAATTTTGATTTCGACAAAAAAAATAACAAGAAAATCAAATCTGGATTATTTTCTTATATTATTGATTTCAGCTCCGCACACTTTTACGATTTAGTTTTGATCTCCATGTTTTCAAAAAAAATTATTTTCTTCTTTCAGAATACTAATAAAAATATGTTTTTAGCACTTTCTTTGTTTATTGTTTTCTACTTTTCAGTCTTTAATATACAGTAAAGTCTCGATTAACCAGGATGGTCGGGAAATGCCTCGTCCCGGATAATCCAATTTATGCAAATTTTGATGAAAACTTTTGGAAAAATGATAGAAAATGTAAAATTATTATACAATAAGACATTAATAGTTTAATCAATACAAAAGAAAAAGAATTAACTAGAAACTTTAATTTTTTTTAGATTTACAATTTGTACAATTAAAAAGAAAAACAGAGATGTAGTTTACCTCACTGTTTTGTGAAGAATAAAATGATAGAAGTCTGTTTTTGTTTTTCATTTACTATTCGAAAAATTATACTACGCAGATTTCTGAATATCATTTTTTCTGCAGGTGAGCTTTCATCTTCTTGCTCCAAGTAATTAGTAACGCCTCAGTGTGTACTAATACGTCACCATGTCTTAATTTTTGATGAGTTACAAGATTTTCTTCATCACTTTCAGGACTTTCTTCGAAATTCCTTGTTTCTTCTGAATCACAAGTTACACGGGACACAATATCATCGTCACTTAAAACTTCGCAACATTCAAATGTCGAATATTCGTTAATCATTGTTTCACTGTTTCTTCATCCACATTTTCAGAACAGTCTAACTGGAGTCTGGCTGAACTCAAGGTCGGCTGGACGAGTCCAATACAATAGGAAGGGTTGAGAAGAATGCGGTCTTCCCGCACACTCCAACGACCGCAATCTTCATTTCCTTTTTCGGGGGGTCGTCGAGGATAATCCGATCCCGGTTAATCGAGAGTCTACTGTATTTTATAATTTCTCATTATGAACATTAAAAAATTGTGCCATTTTGTTTCTAAAATTTATAACCATAAGACCGTAATCATATGAATAAATATTTAATTAAAATCCAGTTATCAACAGACAATTAAGCGATTAATACATTATATATCTGATGAACTCATTCCATTTTATTTCGTTCGCTTTCTAAGCGTAGGATTTTTGGAAATTTAATTTAACTGTGATATTTACTTAAGGTTTATAAATAAACCAATAAAAAAATCCATTTGCTAGAAAATGCATTTAAACTGCTTTGGTTGAGGCCCATTATTCATTATTGAGGTCTTGTTGGGGGTACGCGTGCCTCGATAGCTGCGAAACTGTTACAGATTACAATAAAGTTGTTAAAAAAATTAACTTTTCTTTTCATTCTTGGTAGTGGATATATATAATTGAAAGTAACGATAATTTTAAAAAATTAGTTTGTCGATTCCAGAGTCAGAAATGGTATCCATATGGAATTTATTATCAAATATTGAACTAATATAATATTTTACGCAATACTCGTGTTTGGAATCCCAGTTAGTCTTGAATTTTTATAATAGATCAATGAGAAATTTTAAATCAGATATCCAAGAATGTAGGGAATTTTTTCACGAAAACATTAAATTAACTTTTCTTTACTAAACTCAATTAGTGAATCAATATTTTTAATGCATGCATGTCTGGGTACTTCTCCATTCTTCCAAACAATATTGTTGCATATTTATGAGAAACGAAGATTTCTCAAAAACCTGTGATATATATCATATACCAGCAGTACGCGCACGGCGTTGCCGTGGAATCAGGACTTCAACAAAATGAAAAAAAAACCCACAATGACATGAAAAAGTTCTGAAAACAAAACACAGGACACACATTATTTGATTTTCCCGCTTATTTTTCTTCGCGACAATGACATTTCAACTGTAGAAATTACGGAGTACGTTAATCCGAAACAATATTAAAAACTGCAACGTGAAAATGATTATTATAAAGCAAATAAAATATGCGATACATAAACATGTTAAGACACTGCCGAAAATAATAATCGAAGTCATTCAGTTGAAGGTTATGACGTCACCTGCGCTCTGCGAGTGTCAGCCAATGAAATTTTCCAGCAACGTTTAGGAAAAGTGTCGCTGGAGTGAGCTCGGTAGAGAAAATATCTTTCAACTGACCAGGAAAAAATTAATTAAAAAAAACGGGAAAAGATATTTTAGCCGTTCTTGTTGAAAATAAGGCAGAACCGTTCCAGTTATGAGCTGAAAAAAATTTGAAAATAATAGTGTTATTAGAACGTCGAATACAGCAAATTTAAAAAAAAATAAAATTTCGATTGCGGAACTGACTATTTTTTTTAAAATTTCTCAAAATTCAGTAAATTACGTTAAAACTTCAAAACTAACTTCTTTAGAACGGAAATCATGTGCTCTTTTCGATGGTGTGTCTATTTCTTTCGTACAATTATTCAAAATCATTCTATTGAGAAATTAGTGCGAAAAATCAACCAAAACAACACAAAACATTAAACAAAAAATTTCTTGATTAAATTTTAAAATTGCGATTTTGAGGTGTATTGAGTCACCAATAAGACTTCCTGTGTGCCAAATTTGAAGGTTGTAAGTGCGATAGATTCGTCTGGACATCGCACGCAGGTACGCACGCACACACACACAAACATTGCCTTTTATAAGTACAGATTTGGCAACTCTATATTAAAACAATTCCTAAGCTCATTCGTTCCTTTAACTACTGAAATTCATGCTTCGAAGAAATTATCTAGAAATTTCGTTATGAGAAGCATATTTATTTTCTCCACTTCATTGCCGTTGTATGATTTTTCAAATATTTAGAATCCGTTTCAAACGTATACAAAAATAACACTGAACAAATGAATGAGATTTCTCCATGCGTAAAATATTTACATGCATTTCAATTTTTCAGAACGAAACTATAACCTGTACTTACACCATCTAAATGCTTGCAGTTTTAGAATAGAGAGACTAGAATTTACAATTTACAGCTGCAGATATAACGATTATTGGAAAGTAAATGATACGTGAAATTACTTTTATGTAGTTTAATTCGATTTACCATATGGAGCAAGCATTTGCTGTTGTCCAATGTAGCATATACGAGCTTCCCTTTTTTGAAATATTTGTTTGACAGGCTGTGTTTGGCTTTTAGAGCTTCGCAAGCAGTGGTGATTCATCCAAATGTTCCAATAAATGATTAAAATTTTCTTAAATAATGAATAGTATTCAAGTCACTTAGGTTCTTTAAATAAAAAATTTAATCTGTAATACCAGCCATTAACGGCCCAATTTTATGGGGGGCTGCGACTGTGAAAATTAACACTGTGAACCTAGAAGAATAAGATCCATCATATTCATCCATTTTCAACGACCTTATTCTCAGCGAAGGCTGCAGTTGAAAAAACCTTATCTTGTACTAATTTTTTTTTAAAAAAAGAGCTATTTCTTTCTTTCATATTTTATTTCACATTAGAAGCAGATTATAACAAATCAAGTCGTCAATGGCCTCTAGTTTGTGATTAGCGCGTCTGTAAGATCATCTATGTAAAATTCGATCTAAAAAATTATGTAATTTTTTTAAAGATCAACAAAGATTCTGCGCACACCCATACAAACTGTAAACCGAAAATTTTTATCTCTGGAGTCAGGGGTGTGCCGTAGTGTAAAGTAAAGTGTTGGCTCATTTACTGGGACTGTCGATCTTAGTACTGCCGGCTTTTCTTCACAAAATTTCGCATATCTTATGCAATTATCGTCTTCAAGGGAAAGTTCTTTTTAAAGAAATTTTCTTTTTCATATGATTACATTTTATAAGTTTATGGTAACTATTCAGTGAATGTGAAACAAAATGAACTAATTCTGAAACAATTCAACAGACTGAAAATCAGTGGTTTTTTCCGCCAATTTAAACGACATAAACTGCTTTACAAACAAAGTTTAGAATTAAAATTTTCTTTGTGTATTTGACAAAAATATTTTTGTGTCATTTACCTAAAGAAAAATCTTTCCGAAATCTCTTATTTCCACCACCAACAATCTAGCTTTGGGTTATAAGGAACTTGGCGAAGAGTCTCAGAAGTCTAGCAGTGGTTGCATTTATATTAAATTGAGGAGGAGTTTGTCCGCATATGACAATTTCACTCTCGGGGAGTAAATTGCCCAGAATCGACTTTTACTTACACATTTAACTTTTTAAATGCTGGTTTGGTTTATAAATCACAGACTTAAATTAAAGCCAGACGCGGGAGTGGTTTATAAACCACATGTTGTGGCTGTGGCTTATGTACCACTAACTTATAAAAATATTTTTTTATGTAAATGAAATAAATCTTTTTTTCTAAATTTTTATCTTACCACTAACTTATAAAAATAACTAAAATAAAGTTATTCTCCTTATCGTTAATTACAAGATGCATATTTAGTCACGCAAATATTTTTGTTTCGATACTGTATATCACAATAAATACATGATTACATATTTCTTTTTTTGCGTTTAGAGCGATCGGCTGTACTAAAAGTTTCCGCAGTTAAAGAGTTAAACTTCTAGTGGGCGTGCCTTGTATACCAAGATGAACGGTCGCACGTATTTCTTAGATTACGCTATTGTAAAATATCAATTTTTAAGAGTGTAATTATTCAAAAGAAATGTAAACAGAGCAAATATATAGCAAAAAAAAACAATAGAAAATTACTACAAAATTAGCTGAATGACGTGAAAACAAAAAAAAAATGTAATTGCCAATTTATGGACTGACATATTTATATGGAAGAGAAAAAAGATGAAACTTAGATATAAAAAGCAAGAAGTCAGTTTTACAATCATTTTACAAACTTAAACCTAAACAATCGCTCGTATGTCTGAAACACAAATACCAGATTCGCAGATTCCTAATAACGTCTCGATTTCCAAATGATGACTAATAGTTCGTCGAAAGGATCTGGAAGAATTGCCAAGGTTATACTTTTGTAGCGGCTTGAAGTAAAAAGATATAAAACGAGATTCTTCCCTAGTGTACTTTTCACATATACGCGCCAGATGGAAAGTTAAATGCAGTTCTACAAAGGAAAAAAAAATATTCACTGAAGTGACAACCACTCCATTTACACGATTTTAGTTTCAAATCGAAAAAGAAACGAATTGAACGAACCTCTTTGATACAAATTTCTCTATGGATCTGCATCTCCGCCGAAAATGCAGTTTGCCAGTTTTGGCCCGCGTGTATCCTATTAGAATGGCAAAAAGATATACGAGTTGGTAAGTAAATGTTCTACTAGCATTTTTACGCTGGCTTTTTGTCTCCAATAAAACACACTCCACTTTGCCTTAAAGGGCAGAAAGCTTTCCCAGCATAAAGCATTCTAGAAAACCCAAAAACTGCTTGAAGAAAATCGGTCAGATAATGGGAATGTTTTGGATTAAGCCTTTTAGAGACGGAATGGGATAAAATGGGAAGAATTTCAGCACTTCAGTGGAAAAGAGAGTCTTTTCGAGAAGAAAAATTTTGCCCCTATCTTGGGGCTTACTAGAGTTTAGAATTAGATTCCCAGGTAGACATTATCCCTTATAAAAGCGTAACGCAATTTACCATTTAACTGACACATTTCAGAAAATCTACTGCAGCCTTAACTCTCAATGTGTAGGTAGTACGTAAAGTTTTTGTTCTTTACTAATACATCTAAAACTACATTAGAATTTTCTTCTTTGAAGGAATTCCTTACGCAGTTATCTTTCGAAAAACTGAATAAAATATTAATTTATTTCAGGTAATTGTTTGATTATTTCATATTTTATTGAAAGCTGTTTACTGCACAGCAATAATAAGATACATAATAAAAGATTTATTTATCAATATATTTAGCTTCTTTTCCTGAAAAGTTTATTGAATATTAAAAATTAAATTTTAGTGCTAAATTAAATATATGCATTGTGTTGAAATACATATTACTAGAAATTGGGAAAAAAAACAAACTCTGTTTACTCTTTATCGTATTTGTAGGAAAATTATAATTCGAATATCTAAATTTTTTAAATCTCTTTTTCATGTTGGTTTTCTCACCATTGTTGTTACTAATCCCTCTGTGTCTAGCGGGAGCTAGACACCATCCATGAGCCCACTAACCCTCAAGAAATCGAGAGCAAGCAAAGGATCCGTCTCGAAAGTCTCCCTAGATAGGCGAAGACAAGAGAGGATGTGCTCTGGGGACGCACTCGCTACTCCACACTTTGCGCAGACCGGAAAAACTTAAGCTAAAGAAGCAACTCCTTAGGTGACCGCTAATAAATCTGGACAGCGCCGTCTGGTCGGCTCTATCACAGGCAAGGCCAATGGAGCCACCAGGACTGCTCCGCTTATACCAATCATGGGATGGAGGGACCCTCCACGTCTTTAAATCTTTGTTTTTTCTGATGGAATAAATCTCGTCAAATGTTTAGGAGGGGGCTGAACACAAAGGTTCAGCCGTTCCCTGCTTCGCCAAATCGTCAGCAATCTCGTTTCCATAAATATCCACGTGGGAGGGTATCCATTAGAGGTGCACCTCATGATCCACGCCTATATGTCTAAGTAATTTCAATATAGAGATGCCAGTACGATCGCCCACGTTGTTCCAGTCTGTCAAATGTTGTATTGAACTTCGACTATCTGATAATATCCATACCGTCCCGTAATTGTTTGCATTCAAAATGGCCTCGAGTCCGGCCTCAATAGCCAACAGTTTACTTCTAAACACCGAGCAATTATCCGGGTTTCTCAATTTAATTTTTCTGATTTCTCTGGGAGTCTCACCATAACCATTTAGTATTTAACATTTATATACCTAAAATATAGATTTTCATTAGTTCTATAATATTATATGGTATTATATGTTCTTCCAGTAAAATTGCTGCAAGTAATACAAATGTTTGTCTAGCAATATAAGATAGTAAAAATATTTAATGTGTTCTGGTATCCGATATACTTGCACAGAAAAAGGTCGAGGAAGACAACTAAAAATAACTTTTCAAAAATTCAGACTTAAATATTATTTAAAAATAAATGGAATTAACTCTCTGTCGTGAACAACCAGCCTGACAGGCACAGCTCGGACGTTTTTGTTCCCGATCCCCTTCCAGAGAGGGTAGAAGTTTGCCCCTTCTAGTTATCTCCTTTCTTTACCTGGTGTTTAGACCCTCTCTATTCAATTAATTAGCCCGGTACGTGGATTGCAGATATTGCCATATTGACCTCACAGGCACATTGCTCCAGAATTCATCACAAATACAATTGTTCGTAATATCCTTTTTTCATCACGGGTGTTTTTGTTACTCATTTCATGACTTTGTGGTGTAAAATTTATTGTTGTAAAAAATGGTTGCCTCAAAAATTTGTTTCAGTCAGAGGAGAGAAACAGTACACCAACATGTTTGGTTTGAGCGATGGGGAGATTTTAGTATCATAAGTTCTGAAAGTGAAGAAGTCCACGAAGCTAGTGATTAATTTAAAAATGTTAAAATTAAAATTTCGGGGTATTAACAATGCTAAAATCACGAGATTGTTTACATGTGCCTGTTAGGCTCATTGCCCCGAAATTGACATTGCAAATATTTTGCCCGACGGAGGGTTAATGGCAGTTATTTTGGTGTTCAAAAATGTTTTTAAATTTCTTTTTTTAACGGAGTCAACTCCATGCATTTTCATCTGAGTTTTAGATTCTAGCAATTCGAATTATAAATAGTTGTCTTTGAATAATGGCATTAAAAAATCTTATTTTAATGGGATTTTTTTAATTTCTAATCACATCACATTTTTAGTTGTATTTACTTGATTAATGTGCAAAAGTAAACGATATTGAAAACGTGCGCAATTATTTCGTCTTATCATTCAAATATTGTAGTTAAATCTGAATAATTTGAAAATGATTTTGAATTTTCAGACTGTAAATGATGGTCAGGCCGCACAAGAAACTCAAAAAGGTCATATGCCGCCTTAAGGCCCCAGGATCCCCACCCGTGGACCTGGTGGCTTTGGTAATCTAGCATCGCAGGTTTGAGACCCGAGTCTACCATCGCCTGCCATGTATTTCAGCCTTATGCATTTTGAATATCTAATCGCAGGAAAGATGTCCTCATATTGATGCGGCGAGGAAGAATGGAGAGTGGTTTGTAATATCTAGCATCTTAGGTTTGAGACAGGGGTCTATCATCGTCTGCCATGTATCATCCTTATTCATTTAAAATTCATAAATTATCTCTTCTTAAAATATATACAATTATGACCTAGTTTCCTCTGAAAGTCCTTTAGGAAAGCAGGTTACTCATATATATAGTATATAGGTCAGTCTATTACCCCAAATGCTATTTAGTTGCTCCAAAAAGTATTATGAACAGAAGCTGCCAAGCTTCTCTTTTATCACGTGTCCTTGGATAATGGAATAGGTTAGATATGCTAAAACAATTGATATTAAAACCGTCACCGAACAAAGTAAAAATTATTACTTGTTTAGTTGAAAGTCAGAAAAGATCGTCTAAAATGTTAATAAAAATTTTCAAATATTTCCTTATCTTCTGTATCTAAACTGAAGAGATATTCTCAGAGCAATTTAAAATAAAGAACACTCTACCCAGTTTAAGGAACATATCCATAAAAGAATTACTGGATTGCAAAAGAAAAAAAATTAAAAAATATAAAGATATCTGTATCACGTGAAAAATACAAACACATTTTTGCTCATTAAAGTATAAAAATATTTTCCATTGTCTTCATATAATTCTTTTAAGAAGAAAGCTTTTTGAAAATGCCTAAAAAAATTGCAGGAACGAGTTTCTAGAATACAATCCCCAGCCTAAAAGAATTCAACAGCAAAAAAGCTGTTTTCTTTTCGATTTTTGAACAAACTAGGAAAATTTTTCACTGCGAAATCGTGGTTAAGTCTACAGAAAGGGAACGCGATGTTTTGATGCAAGATAACACTTTTTCTCGTAACTTTAATCTCGATTCCATTTCAAGTCTGTTTGTTTTATTCATCAGATTCTCGAAGAGACAGGTCTGAGATGAAAAAAAGTAAACGGTTAAATTCGAAGGAAAAGGAATTCTGTTTTGAGCTCTAAAAAGTAAAGCTATTATCCTAATCTTGTAGTTGCTCCGAAATAGTTCAATTCACTTATGTATAATTTAGTAAATATTTATGACTAGTGAAAAGCATGTTAAATGTTTTAATAAAAATAACTATTATTAAAATGACTTTTTTAAGGAAACACCTTTTTGTTAATGTTCTAGGATGTAGAAATTGCCTTCTTCAGCAAAATTCTGGAGGTCAAGACAAACATCATATAAGTATGAAGCACGGACAAAAATGCTGCACATAAATGGAGACTTTAATCACATCCATAATAAATTTTCATTTTTAATGAATGCTTAGGAAACTTCTTCCTTATAATATTCTTTATGACTAAATGGGTTCAATTTTTATCGCATTGTTCGAGTGCTATAAATACATGAACTTATTAATAAAGTTACATTAAAAATGTGTTGGAACGAATTTGCAGAAATTGTAATGTTCAAAAGTGGATGTAGTCTTCAGATTTTTATATCAGAACCGTTTCGCTCGAATCTCGTAAAAATATACTTGCATGAAAAAGAAAACAATATTGGATGGAATCAAATAGGAACAAATTATTCTCGACATGGAACTACGATCCTATCTTTTTTTCTGCGAATTATTTACATAAACAAAATTACAATTAAATACCTGGCTTTATCAGCATTAATGAAATCACAATAAATATCTGCTTTTAACAACATTAACGAAATTACAATTAAATGTCTCGCATTTACCGAATTGATTCAGATATTTGAATGGTGACAAACTCTCCATTGACTCTCCAAAGCATTTAAGCCGTTAAAACGTTCACCATCTTGAAACGGAATAAAAAAACTCTTGCATAAACGTCCTTTTTTATGATCTCAGGGAACTTTCATGCCAAATTCGAAGAAAATCGAGCAACGTGTTTGGTAGCGACTGCGTAACAAGAAACTCACAGACAAATGAAATGCTGTGCTGTTGAGTTAAAACCAAGATATATATCGTTCTGCTTGGTCAATTACTGTAACAATTTAAAATAAAATAAACATATTTTAATAGCAATGTTTCTTAGCTAAAATATTGTTCTCTTTATTTGTTGATGTCATTGCTCTGAAAAACTGCAGGGGTATGTATACACAAACAAACAAATGATAAAATGCACAAATTAAATTTTTACTCAGAGAAAAGTAATGCTTAGGGCAACACTTCCTGAAGCATGAACGAGAAATAAATGATTTTTAAGATACAATCGAGATGTGGTTGAATTGATTGGAGTAGGAAAACAATGTATCTTCATAAACAACCTTGTTTTATGCAAATTAAAATTTATAATGCCAATGACTCCATTTCTATGAAACCATTTATCGATCCTTAGGAAATTAAATGTGATTATGAGTAGACAGATTCATTAAGGAGATGGATATTTTATATTTACTAGAATTTGGGGCACAAATGAATACTTATTTATATTTCTTTTTCAGATAGCATTTTCTTAAAACTAAGACACGGGCTGCGCACTTAGTGTGCCACCTTGTTTTTCATTGATTTTGCTCCTGTACACACAAGTACCATAGATTTTTTTATTGAACACTGTAATGCAGACTCTTGAAGGTTCAGTTTTGACATCTTTTTGCTTCCTAAAAGACAAAAAATACTTCCGAATGCCATCATTGCATCCCTCGTTGTTTCACTCACGGTTTGTTTATTGTTCCCCTCGATTCCTAAGGATCTATTTCTCACTTGTATAAATTAGTATACTTCACTAATTAATCAATCATATATGTGTTGACGATCTTCAAGAGGACGTATATTCAGTTGTAAATTCGGCAGAATTTTTGGGAAACGGTGAAAGTTATCCTAAAATGTTTTTACGATGGTTCTTCGAAAATTTATTTTGAAAAGGATTTATTTCCTTTCATCTATGAATCTCCGAAACTTACTTGACGTTTCTACCTATCACAGACTTCGTTTTATGAATAGCTTTTATAAATTAATACATTCGATATCGCCTGAACGTCATCCGATAAATCCTGAATGGCTTGAAGGTCATTGACCTCATTTTCCGAGTTTGATAGAGCATTTTCTTCGACATGCTCCTCATCATTGATGTCCGACGCATTAATGATGAGGCACACAGGCCTTCTCTTCATCACAAAAAAAAACTAAAAAGTAGCAATCAGAAGCCACGATTTGGTTCTTTTTTGAGGCGAAACTTAACGCCA
Source organism: Araneus ventricosus (assembly GCA_013235015.1). NCBI lineage: Eukaryota > Metazoa > Arthropoda > Arachnida > Araneae > Araneidae > Araneus > Araneus ventricosus. The sequence goes on along the minus strand of BGPR01000401.1, from coordinate 333,369 downwards.
CAGTTGGGTACTGAGTGCGCCAAACTGAATCTCTGCTAAACAACTGATGTATAAAGAGAGACTGACTGCCCATCAACTTCTGGTCCTGGCTTCCACATGTTTGGATTGGTTGCGCGGAGGTTATAGGGGGTAGCCCGAACAATAGACTAATTAAGAATGGTTGCATTGGAACTTTTTTCCTTTTCTGGCGCACTCTATGGGCCACCCCGTGCCTTGGAGGGTTAAATGAAATTAAATTATTATCTCAAAATTATTCACCAATGAAGTAGCAAGTGTTTCCGTTGTTTTTGAAAATTTTCATATCAATATATGTTTTTCTTTCTTCTAATTCATCAGGATTAAGAAAAACAAAACAAAGATTGAATAATCAGGGAGCATGTCTTGCGTGCTAATATTTGTTACAGGGTGCAATACTCTCAAGATCAATTAGAGACACGGCGGACTAAATGAAATAACATGGCTTAGGGAGTAGCCGCGATGATCTAGTGCTTAGGGATCGGAAGGTTCCAGGTAGAAACTTGAGCCCACCGAAGATCCACCGTGTATGCGGTCATGGTGTAAGTCAAATATTCAGTCGAAGGTCAACCATCTTTACGTTATTGTAGCGAAATTTTTGAGATGAGAGTTCCAAATGGCATGTCATCATCATCCCATTATGTTGCGGGGAAATTAATAGTGGGGTGTTCATAAAACAAATTAAATAAAACGGGCAGCTATGGCAAAACAGAATAGCTGATAGGAGACTCTATTATACAGAAGACTGTTCCACTGGGGGGACACCACGAGTACGTGGATGAGAAGCCACTGAATTCGTAAGTGGCGTCTCACTTCCCTGGTGGGTACAATAATGGTTGGGGCATGCTCCCTGCAGGTGTTAGTGGTTGACACCTACGGCAGGGTTCGGGACACTGCCTGTGATGTGCATTAGGACTCAGGCCTCAGTACTTGAGTTATTGCAGCGGTCGTCACTCAGATACATCTGGCGGTTTCGTGATAGGTCGGGGCGATGTCTATATGAATATGCAGAAGACCCGACATATACATTGGCTTTTTGCACGCTAAAACCGCCATCGTGCGTCAAACAGCTTAAGATTAACTTCGTGGCCCACTTTTCAGCAATAAAGAACAAGTCCTTAATCTTTCACCAAGGGCTGAAGAATGTAGCTGGAACAAGCTGGGGACTCAGTAAAAACATAAGAAGACAGCTGTATCTAACGGTGGTGGAAAAGGTCATTCTCTATGCATCAGCAGCATGGGCCCACAACATCAGTGTCAGACAACAGAAACTCCTGTCTTCTATTCAAAGAAAATTTCTGCTCAATATCACAGGGGGTTACAACACCACCCCAACGGCGGCTCTCTATTTCATAGGACTAATGCCTCTTCACATTAAAGCCAGAATGCAATCAACACTGGGTAAAAATTGCGATTATGAAGGTTCCCACTTTGACCATGAAAGCTATGAGCAGCTGTCACCACCATCAACAATATACCCTGTACTTTTTAGCTTGGAAGATAGAATCTCACACGAGGGACAAGGTCCTTCCCACAGAACGCCAACCATATGGCTCAAAGATTAACGATCAACAGTGCTTTCTGTGTCAATGTAAACGAAGCCATCACTAAAACCTGGAAGGCTCAGCCCAGTCAATACTGTGTTCCGAGCAAAAATTCTAGCCCTCAAAGCAGACATCGAGTGTGCCAGCACTGCAAACGAAGAAGTCAACATCTAGAGTGAGAGCGAGTCTAGCCTCTAAGCTCTTAAATCCTTTTATGTAAAGATCAAAATCATTCAAGAGGCACAAATGACCCTTCTAGAAAATGCCAGAATCAGGCTCGGCTGGGTTAAAGCACACATAAGTATAAAAGGCAATGAAATAGAAGATACCCTTGCGAAGGAAGCAACCACGGCTGGAATTCCAGTCAGCCTTCCATTCCCAAAAAGTCTCCTAAAGAAACAACTACTACAGCTCTCACTCTCGCGTTGGCAAGCTGAGTGGGATAATGGCGAGACTGGCAGATCGATTTACAGCATTATACCGAAACTATCAAACAAACAGCTACACTGGTCCAGAGAATGCATTCAATTCACCACTGGCCATGGGCCCTTCCCCAGCTACCTCAAGAGATTCGGTCCCCATTCTACAGACTACTGCGGATGTGGGGAAATGGGAAATTCCTTTCCCTACGCAACGCGATGCCCACTTATTTTATCTTATCACCACAAGGAACCAAGCCCACAATTCATAGTTCATTGGTGGAAGAGCGCCCTATCCAGAAAACTCCCAAGACGAAATATAGATAATTTAATAAAATTCCTGGAGACTAACGAAGACCTAATTAAAAGTCAGAATACAACACCGTCACATATTCCAGCCTAGAAATAGATACTTCCAAAGATTCACCTCCTAGAACGAGAAATTCTATGAATTCTCAGTTGAGCAAAAGAGCACACTAGCTTAAAAACAGCAACCAGCCACCACTAATTCTTCCGTAATTCATTTAAAAAACTCACCCTTCTCATCACTGCCAACCCTGGAGTAACAATTCCAGAGATCCCTCAGTGTAAATAACAAGACAGAACAAAAAAACCACTCCCACAATTTTTAGGATGGTTGCGACAATAATTATCAATATAACCGGTTGTAAGACATTATTCAATTCTTCTTCGTCGCATCGAACAATACTAACAGCCTCGAATCATGGAGCTGCAACTGTATGAAACAATGTAACTAAAGGAAACATTCTACCCTTTCACTGCACTCATATGATAACTTCTCTTGTATATATTTTATATTATACTCGGATTGTAATCGTCTATGTGCTTTTCATTTTATTCTTCTTTGTTCATGTATAATTATGTTCCCTTTTAAGTGTTTTTATATCTCATGATGTAATTTTTTTTTGATTTTGCTTTACAATGAAGTTCACACATACTCATCCAACCGACAGGGAGCCGTTTAGGCTCCGAGTTCGGGGTATGCTGTGGTGTTATGTTCATAGATGTTTGGTGACAGTGGGTCCGGCAGGTCTTCCTCTTGTAATATGACTATAATTAAAAATTCTATGGTCTTTCCCCGTCCCAAAACAATTCACCATGCGTAGCTCCAGTATGGAACATTAAACAAGTTGAACTATAAAAAGAATATCACAGCCTGATGTTCTCTCTCTTCATCTAAACATTTATTTTTTAATTGCACATTGGAATATTGAAACAATTCAGATGTTTAAGTTAAAACTTTAATATTATAAGTCGCAGAGATTAAAATAAGTCTGTTTGAAAAGTATATATAATACAGGATTACGACGTATCGAAACTTCTTCAAGCTTTTCAAATCTTAAGTGAATACTAAAAGTTTAAAAGCAATGAAATTCAAGATCGCTTCTTATAAAATGCATCGATACGAAATGAAAAAAAACAAGCTTGGTACTTTAATCTGAAAGTTACTTTTTATTAGTCAGAGTTAACTAAATTTCCGTCCTTTTAAAGATTAAATTGTCGGGAAAAGGTCATCAGAAGCAAAACTGAATAAGAGAATAATAATACTAAAGGATTTTTTACAGCTTTTTTACTTTTCTGAATACTTCCTTTTCATTCAGAAAGTTAAGAGGAAATTGCAATTTTCTTTTTTTGACGGGAAGTTTCTTTTGTTTCTGTAACTAGAGGAAGTTTGCGAAAGAAACATAAAATCAGTTCAAAAGATTCCAGACTGAAAGATATTTTTTATAAGAACTTTTTTTTTCAAAAGTATAAAGTTTCGTTCATTTTTTGTTTCATTTGATTCTCTTGTGTTGTTACCTGCAGCTTGAAAATTCTATGTTTTTGCTCAAGAAAAACTGTAAAAAATTTGAAAAAAATAAATTCATTGAGTACTGGTTATCGAAAACGCGAGTTGACTGTACGGGAAAAGCTTATGGCGTACCTTATTGGTTGAAAGTTTAATTTCATTAAAAAATTTTGCATACCCTTACGAAACTTCAGGAGAGCTTTATCGAGACAGGCATTATAATTTTGAACATGCATCAGATGAGAGAAAGTTTTCTGAATCAACAATCCACTATCCAGGTTTGTTCGCCGCACGAACTTGAAGACGTTTGACTGACGACAGCAGAACTGGCAGCCACTTATCCAACATATCAACAACCAAGATTCTAAAATCTGATCAACGGCGAAAGTAGCTCAATTTAGTTATATTGATGTCCCGTTTTAAAGCAAAACAAAAGCTATTTTGGGACGACCTCGTAATATTGAACGGCGGTTAGATGAAGTCTATCCACCTTTGCTTTATCCAACTTGTGTCCATTTAAACTACTCTAGACTCTAGTGGTCATAGGTATCGGGGGTTCAGGGTGGCGTTAGGTCAGATGATGTAATGGCGAAAGTAATGAAGTTTGTTATACAGGTAAAGTCATTTACTTAAAGTCTTAACTACAGTATACTCTCTATTATCCGTGCGCGGATTATCCGGTTTGCGAAATATCCGTGCTCATTCCGGACTCACAAAAAAGTTAAAGAGAAACATTTTCATGCTTATCATGCATGTAGAATTGATGTTGATGTTCGATGGAGAGATTCATTCCGTGAAACTAGTGAGCCGTGACGGCGGAGGCTAAAGAATAGATTTTTTCTTCTTTCCTCCACGTGCGATCTCTACCTGTTCAACCCCTAAGTTTCCGAGAAATGAATAATCTAGCTCATTCTCTTACAAACACGCTTCTCCCTAACACGTCATTCTTTAACCTCTTCGTCCTCTTTCACTTTCGCACGTGTTCCTTTAGTTTTTGCGTCTGGTTTATCCTCAGTTAGTGGCGTGAAATTTTTTACTGGTAAAAATGAGTGGTTTGAAACTAAAAAGAAACGTTTTAAATGTTAAACAAAAATTAGAAATCCTTCAAAAACTTGATAATGGAGAAACAGCTAGTACTGATGCAGAAGATGCATTAAATGAAGGAAATACAATTTCTCATTCTGTTGCTCTACAATCTGTGGAAACTTTGTTAGATTGTATGGGACAAAGAGGATTTGATTCCGGTGACATTACTGCGGTTCGTCAAATATGTGTCGATATACGACAAGAGATGAACAAACAGCAGAAGCAAAGATTCATTGCAGATTTTTTAAAGCAGTAAATATTAAAAGGAAAATTCCTAGTTTGATGTTATACAGCATTCAAATCTAAGTAACTTTTATATTTTTGTACTGATGTTGATTTTTTCTTTAATAAAAAGGAGATTTCGGATTATCCGTCTTTTTCTATTCTCCGTGCGATCCCTCCCGGCGATTAACCCGGATAATCGAGACTGCACTGTATATTTAAAGAAGTATAAATGATTTTAAAGACCTTACTGAGTATTATGAGTGATAATTGTAATTTCTTTAAGTTTTAATTTAATAATACAACACAGTCTTTTATAGTTGTAGGTTTCATAATCATTATTTTCATCTTCACCATAACAGATTATTCGGACAATTACCTCAGCAAACTGTCTAATGCAGGAAATAGGTTCTATTATTCACGGTTATCTGATTCTTCCCAAAGTGTTCGATTACAGCGTAATTGCCTCATATTAGCCTTAGATAAGATGACTAATTTGGTCACTAAGGGTACCTGGACACTCTTAGTTGCACACTATTGTCTTGTGCTTGCACCATTTTCTCCTTTTGAAATGTAAGAGACTCGACACATATCTGCACTATTTAGTTAATTTGCTTCGTAATCAAATTCGTTTTCCTAAGAAATAATGATATAGATTTCACTATTAATGATTTATTCCGCCACTGAAATAAGAAGTGACATATGATAAGTATTTAAGTTTGCAGGTGTTACATCTCGGGGAGGAATCGGGTGTTATACATTGTGATCATAAATTATTAGACCCATTTCAAAAATTAATAAAAAAACTAATAATGTTCTAACTACGGTTATTTTTCTAAATGAGAGTGCAATTTAAAAAAGTTTTTTAGAGAGGTAACACGCCATTACGGTGGTTTAGGGGGTCGTAAATTATTGGACATCACTCATTTTTGAGAGCCGTTATCTGCGTAACTATTATAGCTAGAAGAAAAATAAAAGCATAAATCTGTAGGCAATGTTACTCTCTTTACATTGTTGATTAAATTGTAATTCGAAAACTGAATAGCTTTAGAGATATTGAAGAAAAATTAAAAATGGAAGTCGCGCATCCACTTCTGATCATCGGTAGGAAAAAGGTATGGAAATCTTTCACTGTAGCAAATTTACCACGCTGTAATGGTACTCAACCAATCTGAAAAACCAACTTTTTCTTTGCTCTATCATTTAAAAAAACGCATTTTTATCAATATTAGATATTTAATAATTTTTTAAATGGGTTCAATAATTTATGCTGTATTTTATGGAAAAAAATTCACACCATCCTAATTTCAAACTCTTTAAAGGAAAATTAAAAATTCCAAAGTGATTCTTTTCTTCAAAACACTTCATTCAATAGTTTATTATCTGAATTGAAATCTAGCCATTTTATTGTTCTGCAGCTTCTCAAAGAAATACAAATCTCGTGATATATATTATTCTAGCTTCTTTTCTTTTTAAAACTTTGCAAATATAATTGGCATGATTTCTTTTAAAGCAAAAGATAAAAGCTGATCATTAAAAATGGAAAATATTTGAGAGGAATAAAACAAAATACATTTTGATATTTGTATCTACTTAAATGAAAAAGGAGTACTTTTCAGACAAAAGGCTGTTTTTCATGTCATAAAAGTACTCATCTTCCATAGGGCAATTCTTTTTAATCATCTTTTTTTAACATAAAAATGAAAAAAAAATTATATTCTGTTTTTCAATACATTCAGAGCACAGTTCCTAAAAAATATTTAAAGGACATTATTTGCACATAGATTAATTTTAAGATTTTAATTCCGATCTAGGATGATGAAAAATTGATTAGAAATAAAAGTTACAAAAACTTTCTATTCTTTTTTGGACTAAGATCTATCTTTAATAGTGTGATTATCGAGTTGTCTTACGAATATATTTAACCTTCTAATGGTATGACACATCCTATTTGGGTCATTTATTGCTACTCCAAACATAAAAGAAAGTAAATGACTTCTGAGATATTTTAGCAGTTGCCAGAGATTTTTGTCTTTTAAACTATCTGCTACTTTCTTTTGATTACAACCTTAACTAACAAGAATGCCGCTATATCATAGACGAGTCAAACACGTCATCATAACATGCGAAAGGTTTAATATTTCGTTTGAAAACGTGATGCTTCATTTGGATCAGATCTCGCAATTTTGAAACTTTACTAAATGCCAAATACGACATCTCAGCCAATACCACTGTAGAGAAGGATGTTTGATCCACGTCGATATATTTAATCTTCCGGTGGGCGCGCCCTCTATACGAACATGAAAGTCCCGCGTATTTCCTAGATATACTATTGCAAAATATTAATTTTTAAATGAGTAATTATTAAAATTAGGTTGTGATTAGGTAAGAATTAATAAGTGCAATTAATTTAAACGATTTTTTAAAAAAGAATGCAAACAATGTAAACATAAAACTAAAAAACCATATAAAATTACTAAAGCATTAGTTGAATGGCGTGGAAATAAAATAAATAAAACTGCCAATTTTTCAACTGAAGTAATTACACTTCCAATATAAAATTGCAAAAACAATACGGGTGTATAGAAACAACTGAAATTTAGATATTTTCATATCTAGCAAGGAGTCAGTTCCATATTCATATCATAGCAACGGTCGCGTGTATGTCTGAAACACAAATAGGAGGTTCGCAGAGTCTTATTAAGGTCTCGAATTCCAAACGATGACTAACATTTCGTCGAAAGGAGATGCAAGAATATCCAAGGTCATAAATTTGCAGCACGCTATGGTAAAAATATATAAAACGAAATTCTTCTCTAGTGAATATCTCACATACATACGCCCACTGGAAGATTAAATCAGTGTTTCTGAACCTGGGTTAAATTATGGTCCCTAAGCTTCTGTAAAATAAGCATGCTAACAATTTATCTTTATCGGAAATCCCTTCCTAAGATAATAGCTCCACTGTTCATTTTTGCACGTATTAACTCGAAATACAACGGAAATCTGTTTTTAAAATTAATAAGTAACAATGTATAAATTGCTAGCCAAAAAGATTTACAATTCATTTTCAAATCATTAATTTCTTTTAGCTGTCAAGTGGATTGTGAGAACGACGTTAATGGACATTTATATGGCTGAGTCATTCATTGGCATTTTTATGCAATATGCATTGCTTTCCGTGATTAATTAATTTCATTTATAAATACAAATAATTCCGCACGAAGTAGCCTAGCAAAGGAAGCTCACTGGCTGTAAATCAGAATTATCTTTAAATATTTGAACTACTTTATCAGAAAAATCTATTCCCGATTTAGTTATAAAAAATTATGTTCAATTAAAGTTAAAATGATACCTTAACTCAATTAAAAAAAGACTGTAATGTGAATTTAAAACTGCAGTATAAATTAGCTACCAAACATGTTATTTTATTGCTATTACATGCGACATATTGCATACCTTGTCATTGATCCCTATTTCAATACGCTACCTTTTCTTGCAACAACTTCTATTGCTTCATATTACTTAGTAGAATGGGAGATTGCATTATTTAGGAAGAGAATACGACCCTCATCCGATTTTCCGGAGAAAACTCATTGTGCCACTAGTATCTCCCGATTAGTCCTACAATATTAGTTGCCTGATAGAATGCACTCTAGGTTTTACGACATCGTAAATGAGAAATCATAAAAGGAATGAGATTCATTCATTACTCATAAATTTCTAATCGAGGTTTTGCTTCGCAACATTTACTGAAGAAATATTCATTAATTTTCCTGTAACGAAAATAAATTGTTTAAATAATCGAACGAATATTATTAATCAGAAATGTAACATCTATATATTTAAAACAATTTGGCAAAACATTCAGATACTTCGCGAACCCCAACCATTCGACGGATTTCGATAATTTTATTTCATATGAAAGCTTATGACGTCTAGATATGTCATCAAGAGTCGTCTGCCGCCCAGCACTCTTAATTTTTGAGACATATTTCAAACTAAACGGAACATATTGAAAGAAAGAACGGAGATTTATTTGCAAAATTGTACCGTGTTCCTAAGCCTCAAAAACTGAACTGATTTCGCCAATTTATTACGTCACTTTTTTCGAAGAACTAACGAATCAGAATGTTCTGCTTTATTTTCGTAAATTTAAAATTGTATTTTTCATTTGTATAATATGGTTTTAATAGAAGACGATTTTGTTAAGACATATATATAAATATTATTATCTTTGTTTTAGTTAATCTATATATTTAAAATAATGTGGTAAAATCTTCAGACAGTTCGCGAGCCCCTACCACTCGACGGATTTAGATAATTTTTATTTTCATATGAAAGCTTATGACGTCTAGATATGTCATCAAGAGTCGTCTGCCCTCACCCACACCCCATTTTCGAACGAAATCGAAAATACATATAGAGAATGTATGGTGGAGAAATGTTTTTTCGATTTCGTTCGAAAATGGGGGTAGGTGGGGGGCAGACGACATTTTATGTCAAATCTAGACGTAATAAGCTTTCATATGGAAAACGAAATACAAAATCCGTCGAGTGGTTAGAGCTGGCGAACTGTCTGAAGGATTTACCAAATAATTTTAAATATATAGTTTGTATATTTGCCATTTATTGATATACTTACGAAATAATTATCATCAAGGGCGGTTGTGCTTTATTTCCCAGCAATCTAACGGGAAATATTGGATTTTTAAAGCATGCAAGCATGATCCGGAAATCTGACCCGGTCCTCTTTGTCCTGCAGTGACATGCGCAAAAAATAAAAATTGTTTACCAAGAATGGTTGCGTTCCCGAAGTTCACATCCACATTCCAATTAATTCCTCTTTCAAAGCAATTTATAGTATGCCAGCCTACAAACGTTAAAAGCAGCAAACCGCGAGCACCGGTGAGATTCGAACTCGCAATCTCCTGTTTACTAGATAGGTGCGTTAATCACACACGTCCTCGTCACATCAACTACGATTTACAAATAGTATGTCCACCTTAAAACTTTGTCATGTTAACAGTAACACCCGTCCGGCACCGGCGAGATTCGAACTCGTGATTTCCTGTTTGCTAGACAGGCGATTTAAAAAACTAAGCCACGGCGCCGCATCGCGTCTACTCCAATTATAAGGATAGTATGTCCACCTTAAAATATTGTCATCTTAAAAGTAACGACCGACAGGCACCGGCGAGATTCGAACTCGCGATTTCCTGTTTACTAGACAGGCTCTTATTTATAGGTGTATTATTTTAAATATATATATATCCCAACAGTTCCATCAAAATGGGGTGTCAAAAATATTTTAAAATACCTATTGTAGGTGATGGAAACTGTTTATTTAAGGCGATATCATTCTGTATTTATGGATCTGACGATTTTCATGCCGAAATTCATGAGAAAGTTATAAAAAATATTACAACTAGAATAGGTTTATTGAAAGATTTTACAATTTTAAAGGAATCTCTTGTCTACAAAGAATATGAAATCTACTATGGTTTTATGGTCTGTTCCACTGATCTTCATGCAGTATTTAAAACTGATAAAAGTAGTGGCTCTAAGCAGCGAGGTGGCAGGGGCAGTGCTGAACAGAGTGAATACTGACCACGAACCCGCCCGGTGGGCGCCGAGAGCAGCTAGTTGAAATAATTAAAATAGGACTATGGTGAAATTTAAAACAGCAATATAATTTAGCCACCAAACATGTTATTTTATTGCTATTACAAGCGATATATTATATACCTAGTCTTTGATCGCTATTCGGATACATTACTTTTTCTTGTAACTATTTCTAATGCTTCATATCATTTAAGAAGCATATACGATACCACATCTGATTTTCCAGAGAGAACTCCTTGTGTCAATGATGTCTCCCGATTAGTCCTATAATATTGGCAGGCTGATGGAATGCACTCTAGGTTTTACGACATCGTAAAACAGAAAACATATGCATGGCACGCATTCATCAATCAGAATTTTTAAACGAGTTTTTGGTTTGTAAAAGCTTACTAACAATTTTTTTGTTAATTTGCTTCATGAAGTTACATTTTATAAGTAATCGAATGATCTGCTTAATTATATAACTAAAGCTATTTAATGAATTCAATAAAAATCAATGAAATCTAAACGTCAAAATATTTTTTACTTCTTAGCAGGGTTCTTCAGATTCTTTGTTTGTTATGTCTATACAAAAGCGCTAGCCTTGTTTGATGGGTCTTCATTTGCAAATGTTTTTAGTAGCCGAATCAATAATTGAGACTCATTAAGGCATTTAATCATTTTAGGAGACTTTTTTATGCCATTTTTCTTGCTACTATTGATAAGTATGCTTTTTGCACTTCCGCACACAATGGTCATGAACGGATCTTTAACTCATATCGTACCAAGCAATAAAAAATTAATATTTTTTTATAAAATTTTAAATATGTGTTCCTTTAAACCTAGGTATGCACATACATAAAAAAAATTATAAACCTTTCCAGTAGTTTCATCAGAACAGACTGATCTAAAAATAGAACAATGAAACAATCCACTGCTATTCGTTTTTACTTGGGTGTAAAGCATCTTAAGCATACTTCAGCGTTCCGTTTTCCACAGATAGTTGTTGGTTTTTCTTCACAGGTTTTTAGCTGACATCTTCTTTGTCGGTTTTCAACATAAACACGTTTATTTTTACGCTTTAGAAAATCTTCATTAACATGTTGAACACCCAGTTTTCTGCGAGATGGTTTCCATGGAATAGAAAGTCTCAAATAGGCGTTTGTTATGTGTCTTCTAAAATCACGCAAGCTTAAACTATCATCACTATAGAGCGATTGAGCTTCCATGAAGCAAGAGATGCTTTTTCAAAAGCTTTAATAAATAAAGGCCAGTAACATTTATTTCAACGAATTTAAGTAAAATAAGCTACTGTATGGTTATCAAACAGCTCAACTCCGTTTTATATTTATTACAGAAGTACATTGGTACCTTTACCTGTTTTCTTGCCGCACGAAAAATTTGTATGATATTTTAAATACGAAATTACATTCAAAAGAATACAAAATTCAAGCATGAGAAAACGAGAAAAACTAGGTCTGCTTCGATAAATTTCAATATTCAAACTGACTTCATGAGCTTTCAGAATATTTAACAGAATATTTTTCAGGTCATAATAGTCAGGCACATAATAGGCACCTGTAAGACAGAATGTTGGGCGCCTGCGTTTGTTGGAAAGTAGCAGTGTTTGGAAGGCAATTGAGAAAAAATATCTATCTCCTTTATTAACTGATGGGTATTAGGTAGTAGTAAATTGTACCATCGTCCTGTTTTTAGGACAGTCGAGAATGCAAGGAAAAATGATCATCTAGATTATTTCTTTTGACTGTGCTTTTCTACGAGTATAAAAATATGGAATATTACCTCAATAAATTTATTTTTGTTTTACTTGGAGCTCAAAACTTTTAAAAACATGCGTGCTGAAAATGCAAAAGAAAAATTCTGAAATAATCACTTTTTTAAAAATTTAATAAAAAAATATCGAACATTAGTTTCAACTTGCAATAAAGACAAATATATAGCTAAATGACTCTTGAATAATAAATCCTCTTTAATTTGAATTAAAATATTAGAAAGAATTTAAATAAAGGTCACTTATATCTGCTGTTAGGTCACTTATATCTGTTTTAGTATGATGAGGAAATATGGGTTAAAGTACAGTTAACAAATACAATCTCTGATTAAAGTCAGTGAATAATAGAAATAAAAGTTCGTTTGGTATTTTGGTTTCTTCATATTCAGCGTAGAAATTTTCTTTTTGTTTTTTTATATTAAAAAATATTTTTCCAACGATTTTGAATTTGTAACTGCTTAACAAAAATTAGTTACTGTTTGTGATCCAAATTATGTTGTAACATTTTACTCTTGCTTTGAAACATACATATAAAAAGATTGCTTTCTCTACTTAGCTGAAAAAAGCCGTACCCATCTTGAAACGTTCACCATCTTGAAACGGAATAAAAAAACTCTTACATAAACGCCATTTTTTATGACCTCAGGGAACTTTAATGCCAAATTCGAAGAAAATCGTGTTTGGTAGCGACTGCGTAACAAGAAATTCACAGACAGACGAAATGCTGAACAGTTGAGTTAAAACCAAGATACATATCGCTTTGCTTGGTCAATTACTGTAACTATTTAAAATAAAATAAAAATATTTTAATAACAATGTTTCTTAGCTAAATTATTGTTCTCTTTATTTGTTGATGCCATTGCTCTGAAAAACTGCAGGGGTATGCATACACAAACAAACAAATGATAACATACACAACTGAAATTTTTACTCAGAGAAAACTAATGCTTAGGGCAACACTTCCTGAAGCATGAACGAGAAATAAATGATTTTTAAGATACAAAATAGAGCTGTGGTTGAATTGATTGGAATAGGTAGACAGTGTATCTTCATATACAACCTCGTTTTATGAAAATTAAAATTTATAATGCCAATGACTCTTCCATTTCTATGAAACCATTTATTGATCCTTAGGAAATCAAATGTGAATTATGAGTAGACAGATTCATTAAGGAGATGGATATTTTATATTTAAGAGAATTTGGGGCACAAATGATATTATATTTCTTTTTCAGATAGCATTATCTTAAAACTCTGTTGGAGAACAATCTAAGAAATTTTCTGAGAAAGGAACAAACTTTCTGTTGAAGAGAAAGGAAAAAATTGCAATACCCTTTTCATCTAATTATTAATTATCTTATTTATAAATTTTGGACGGATTCCAGCGAATTCTTTTCTCTTCATATTATGTTGGTCATAGTACTGCTTGCTTAACCCTTAGAGCCACGGGCATTTACCCATAACAATACGACACGGGCTGCGCACTCAGTGTGCCACCTTGTTTTTCATTGATTTTGCTCCTGTACACACAAGTACCATAGATTTTTTATTGAATACTGTAATGCAGACTCTTGAAGGTTCAGTTTTGACATCTTTTTGCTTCCAAAAAGACAAAAAATACTTTCGAATGCCATCATTGCATCCCTCGTTGTTTCATTCACGGTTTGTTTATTGTTCCCCTCGAAGCCTAAGGGTCTATTTCTCATTTTGTATAAATTAGTATACTTCACTAATGAATCAATCATATATGTGCTGACGATCTTCAAGAGGACGTATATTCAGCGTAGAAATTTTCTTTTTGTTTTTTTATATTAAAAAATATTTTTCCAACGATTTTGAATTTGTAACTGGTTAACAAAAATTAGTTACTGTTTGTGATCCAAATTATGTTGTAACATTTTACTCTTGCTTTGAAACATACATATAAAAAGATTGCTTTCTCTACTTAGCTGAAAGAAGCACTAGAAGAGCATGGTTAGGTACGGTCTGACAGACCGCGAAGGACGGTTTACCCATCACCTCTTCTCTGTTTTTTATTTCAATCGAATTGATTTGTCCTGTAGCTTCTAATTTTGTGATCTTGAATACACGTGATCATTTTCTTGATGTATCGACGCCTGTTTTGTTTTCATATACCAGCTATTTATTACATCGTGGTCTAGCTGACCGCACCTCCCTGCTAGTGTTCCAATATTATGAAATCACTGAAACTTAGTCTTCGGAATATCATCCAACCTTCCGATCAGGCAGATCTTCAAAAACTTCTCAATGAAGTAGGGAGTGATTTCAGTGATGTTCAGAGCGGAGCTTCTGATGAAAGTTCCCATTCTACTAATTATCATTTATCTGAATTTGAAAATGGAGAAGATCAACAAGAAACTCAACCTTCTTCATGTAAAAATTATTATTCCTGATTAATATCGTTTTAAGTAGTAATTTGTTAAAACAAAACAAACTATTAGAACTCTTGCTCAGAATATCATCCGACTTCCAGAATTGACTTATGGCTATTTTCTATAGACTTTTGGATATGAGCAATGTAAATTCATACATTTTGTATGAAAGTTATTCTGTAGACTCTGATATGAATAGAATGGAAAGTCCTAGAAAGATAATTAGTTATCCCCAAAACAAGAAGAAAAATCGAAAACTTAACAAATCAAGAATTGCGAATGACAGTGAAGCTAATTGTAAGAAGAGATACGGAAGTCCATGAGAGATTGATATTCCTGGAGAACCACCAAGTTGGAGATGAGGAGAATATGTAATTTATGTCCTCGAAAGAAGAAATAGAAAAATATATATTTATACATATATTGTGAAAAGTTTGTATGTTTAAAATGCAATAGGAAATTTTGTTATGCATGTGCGCAAGAATCACAACTGAAATAATTCCGTGTGAGAACAAGTCAGTTTTACCCAATGCCATTTTTTATATTTTATACAATAGTTAATTTTTAAATTATATTATTTTTGTCATGCATTTATATAATGGAATAATAAATACCATTTGAAGAATAAAAATAAAATATTTGTTTTTTTAAGAATCATATTATTTATACATTGTATTACGCAAAAAATGTATGTAGCAAAATAATTTATTTTTCTGCTGATAATATATTTTGTAAAATTAAAAAAATATTTTTCATATTAAGAGAATTATCTATAGCATATATGCTAAATTTCATACTGGTACTTTCATTAGATAAGTTTATTTTCATTTTTAAAGAATGCGGTCTCGTAGACTAACCCTCACCAGTTAAGTCCAAAATTTTCACCTCCCCAGTTAAGGGTTAAAAAATCTGAAGTGTAATTATAAAATATTAAAATCTGAAGAGTAATTATAAAATATTAGCAAACATTTTTAAGTTTAAAATTTATATTTTTCATGAATAAGTTAATAGTTTTGAGTGAAATCTCAATTTTGGAATCAGTAGAAGTTTTTTAAAGAAAAATCTTAGAATTGTGACATAGAAATTGTGCAGCATTGAAAGACCATGGTGGCTGGGTAACGATGTAAAGGATTTGCTGTCAGATGACTATAGTTCTAATCCAGATTCTACTGAATATTCCTTTCGTATAGAATTTTTTATACGTTGGGCCTGATATTTAACGTCTGTGTTGTTGTACCTCACCTTTGTATGTGCCTATACGTTGGCCTGACATCCAATCACTAATGAAATTTGTATGTTTATAGAATGAATTACCGACTTAACCCTTAATTACTAGCACTAGGGTATTTTGTACACAATTGGAGCTTTAACTCTTTAAACCCGAGGCGACTTTTTTCTTATAGTTCCTTTAAAACCGGGACATTTTGGGAGGAAGTGACATGAATTGGATTCTCCCAGCCTGGGTGGTCATTTACCACCCCACCCCCTGCTATAGCCTTCCCTTAAGGCGCACGGAAATGGGCTGCAGTTTGCAAGGATAATTTGACCCCCTACCCATCTTATCCCCTAAGCGATCTCCGAACCTTACCTCTCTTCAAAAGCGGCCAACCGCCTCAGACAGGCCGTCTTCGCTGTTAAAGGGAAATTTTTAGACCGCCCGGCACCGCTTCGCTAGGTGTCAGAGGGTTAACGGTCGTTGTTTTAATTCTTCTTCAGACTCCTTTTTCTCCCGTATAACCTACAGGTGACTCATGTTGAGGGCTGCAGGAAGGACTTTGTTTCCATTCATTTGAACCTTAGAATTTGAGCGAAGTATTCGTATCTTTAAGTCTCTCGAAACAATGAAGAAACCGACACTGAATAAGTGCTAATTTAGCTCTAACTAGATTTTTTTTGTATTTTAATAAAAGATTAATGTTATTTCATTTCTTACTAAAATATTTATATTGCCTATTGCTTGTGTTATTTTATTATAATTGTATATAAATTTTTAAATGTGCAAATCTTCAATATGCTTTTCAGAAATTTATATTATTTGGTAATATTATACTTATCGCCTATTTTATGTGTTTTTTATTTATTGTAACACATGGTTATTGTATTTGACTAATCTTATAAAACATAAGTATTTTTACACATAAATTTAGAATTATGTAGTATACAAAATATACCGCGCGGGAAATTTTGCTGTGTGAATTGGCGCGAGTAGTTAAGGGTTAAGTGTTATTTTTTCATCTGACCCTAGTTCAAAAGAATCAAGTATCACAAAATTGCTCTAACACATTTAGTGCGGCTTAAAAAAAGAACCGTGCATATTATCTTGCATGGCTCTTATTCCATAATTAATGTTAACGATGAAATGTTTTTATAGATATATAGTACTAGTTAGCGTCACATTATTCATAATACTCGATTGTAGTGTAATCGATTTGCTATCCTATCTGCCTATGGGCCAGTTATGTCCTATTTAAAGGAAAACAATTTATGTTTAGAAATCCTACGTACTGCAAATCCATACCTCAATAAGTTACACAACATTTCTCTAATCAAACTGCCGATAAATCAATTTTGAAACTGGAGTGTTTTCAATTTTGAGGATAACTTCATCATAAATAGTGGTGCAGTTCACAATACAAGTTTCCAGGTTGACGTTCAGATCTTTAATATCTTTTGAAAGTGTTATTTATTATCTAGGAACCACAAGATAGTTAAGAATTTGCATTAAAACCAATGCCAAACATTGGTATGTAAAATATTCCTAACAGCCTTTAGAAATTAGTCTTAGAGTCGTAATTAGACTTTGAATTTTGAAATAAGTAAGAGTAAATCATTTTAATGTAGTTAAAAGAATTTGGTATATAAAGTGAAAGCATTGAAGATGATGGTGGATGGTTAGAGGAAGAACAGATTCACCTCAGAGGACTATGGTTCTAATCCAGATTATCCCCAATTTAATTTCCTGTGGGATTTATTATATGTTAGACGTAATATTCGTTAAAATCCAGTCACTAATGGGATTTGAAGGTTTCAAGAATAGATTACCGCCGTAGGTCTTATTGGCCATCTTTCCATAGTTCGAAAGTACTAAGTATCACCAAAATTAGTCTGATATATCTCGTGTATCTTCAAAAATTGCAAATTTTGAATGTTATCTCATATATATATATATACATATGCCATAACTAATTTTAATAACAAGAATTCTTTCCATACATCCATAATACCACATTATTCATAGTATTCCATAAAAATCTGATAGATTTATTATCCCATCCGTATGTGGGCCAGTAAAATCTTGGTTAAATTAAAACAATTTATCTTATAACTCTTCCGCAAATCCATACTCCCCGTAGTTATACAATGTTTCACTGAACAAATTTCTGCGAAACCAATTTTGTAACCAGAGTCTGCTCAATTTTGAGGATAACTACATCATACATTTTCATTAAATTCGCAATTAAAATCTTCCCTTAGTGGTTCAGTTCACAATGCAAGTCTTTGGGCTGACGTTCAGATCTTTAATGTGTGTTCAAAGTGTAATTTATTATCCAGGAACAGCAGATTAGTTAAGAATTTGCATTATAAGCTTTGTGAAGCATTTCTATGCAAAATATTCTAAGGATATTCTAAAATATATACGAGTCTAAAACTAATTTCTAAAAGCCTTTAGAAATTAGTCTTAGACTCGTAACATGTTCCGAAAACGAAGTTTCCTTTTTCTTTATAATACTTATTCGTTGCCTTAGCTATACATATGTGAGAAATTAATTTTAAACTCAAAGAAATAATTGAATCCTGATTTTGAATCCTTTTTGTGAAAAGACATTTTTTGTGGCATTTCGAATGGTGTCAATTCGGGTTTCGTTTCAGTCCCATAACAAACGTTACTTCGCATGTCACTTAATATGTAACTGCACTTTGACTTAGGTTGTGTTATGACGTCAAGCCATCTTTCATCACAATGGATTCTAAAATAAAATTAATAAATTAATATAACTTTAGGGTTACGTGACACAAGTTAACGCATATAACACCTAACTTCTTAATGTTAATGTTTCTAAAAAAAGTGAAATGTTTACAGTTTGCTTTGACAGTATCTGTGGGTATTAAGCACTGTACATGATAAGAGTTTAATATGTAAAAAATATTTGCGCTCAAACTGATGATCAGTGTCAAATTTTAGACCAGATCCATATAGACTCTCTTTATTTCTTTACGCATGTGTGTATGAATATAACCCGATAACTCAGCAACGAAACAGGCTAGATAAACGAAATCTAATTTGTTGCATTGATATTAAAATTGTAGATCTGCATCATGTTTTAGACTTAAAGTGTCAGAAGAAAGAAGCACAAAATACATGCTATATTCATTCCGTTATAGTACGAAACTCAGCACAAAAAAAGGCATATTCTGAAAATATTCAAGAATGTTGAGATGCGATGGTTTAGAATATTTTTTCTTAAATGTTGTGTTCTTCTTTGTCTATTGTATTGGTTCCACCCTTGCTTTGGACACAAACTATTTCAATCCAGTGGACCGGAGGGCAAGGAGTGTATAGATGCCAGTCTTAGGGAGTGGCGATAGAGTCAATACATTCCTGTGTATTATGCCACTTTTTTAAAACATAATAAGACGAGCGGGTATAAAAATAATATCATTCTTCGGTGATAATATCATTCTTGCTGAGCGTCTGAAAACTTTGAGGGGGGAATACGTAATATTCTTCCGGGGCCACTTACCCACTGGCCATGTTGAAAAGACGTTAGTGCGTTTATGTTACCTTTTAAACTCAAACATTATCACCGGCGAAAAAATACAGTTATAAAATTCGCGGAAGCCATTTAACAGTCTGACTCCTAAGCCGGCCGTAACCGGCCATGCAACTTCTATACTAGTGGGGAGGATTTCGACCGGTTGCTGTTCCGAAAGGGGGAGAAGGCAGTTGGGCGAGTGATCATTAAAGGGACCCTTAAGGGAGAGATAAGAGATGAAAGGCCTGCCATTCATATCTCCCACAACCCGTTGTGAGGAGAAAAGGGGGAAAGGTTCGAACAAATCCATTCCAAAGAGGAATTAGTAGTAAGAAAACCTCCGTATACAACTGTACTCAGCTTTTGAGAACTCTTAGTAGTCGGAGAGTAGTAGTAGTTAAACCACAACTGATGATCGAGGAGAGGAGGGCGAAAAAATGGTATTATGACCTGGTGCCACTAATTCTTTCAACAAATTCGGCATTTCTCTTTTTTGAATCTATGGGAGAACCATGATTTTGAAAAATGACTAAGTTTTAAATTAAATTTCTCAAAATAAAACTTCTGAAATGAGAGGAAAATTTAGATTTATCAGTATTTCTGATATTATTTATTTGTCGATTTTACGCCATTTACTCCCAAACTGACAACTTTTTAAAATAGTCTATGAATACCTTGTATTATGTGAAAATCAGCGAAAACAGGATGTTAAAATAATATGTAAGCGTAATAATGAAATTAAATAATGAAATTTAATAAAAGCATTCAGAAATTATACGCAACACCTTCTGTATCAAAAATGGAGTTATTATTTCCAACAAAACCAACGCGAAATTGCCCCTGATCCACAAGGTACCTATTTTGTAGCTACCTTGGAGAATACAGTAGTTAACTAAATAAAGAGAAACACGCTCTATAATGATGCGATTCCATTAGCACACCTCTTCATAGAAAATAAATAATAAGAGTTTCATTCCATTGCGAGAAGCTTTCTACTAACCCTGCGCTTCCGACATAAACGGCACTTACCTACGCAGAGGCGAGCACATCCTTTTATGAGAGGAGATCTATAGTGGCTGAAATTCCCGTCAGCATTTTTACAGTGGCTTTATGGCTGTAATAGACTCGCTACCCCTTTTCACCTCTTCGCGGGCGTAACGATCTCTCCTGGAGTAAGGCATTCTGGAGTGCACGATGACCACATGTAGAAAATGGGTGAAAGCCTCTTGCAGAATAATTCCTCCTCTAGAACGAAGTTGGAGAAATACTTCACGCATCGATGGGGAATGGATAACCTCTTTAGGAGAAAAACTTCTGAACTTGTTGAAAAGACACTCTTTTATGAGAGGAGATATGATTGGAACTGAGGCCCCCGCGAGCATTTTTACACTGGCTTTATGACTGTAATAGAGTCCAAAACCCATTTTACCTAGCAGCGTAACGATCTCTCCTGGACTACGGTATACAATATTGCACGATGATCACTTTCAGAAAATGGGCGAGAAATTGTTACAGAATAAATCCTCCTTTGAAACTAGGTGGGAGTAATACATTAACCCAGCGATGGGAAATGGATAACTGTTTTCTAAGAGAAAGAATTTCTAATCTACTTCAAAGGCTGATTAGAGTGGCAGTATCAATATTGTAAATAAAGGATATTATTTGTTGGTGGTTGATATAACAGCGGTGGTTTCTTTCTCGTCGGGATGGCATGAAGCAAAATTGTTATAATTCAAGGCCAGCTGCAATCAGCTAGAAGAGAGTGCACTTTGAGAGAAAATGGGCCCAAATCCAGTGCGCATTCAACGGTTAGCAATTTCATCGGATTTTTAAAAAAGTAAAGCATGAACAATAATTTTCAAGATCTCAAACACTTCCGATATCTGACAAAATGAAACATTTTTATCAATTAATTTGAGGACGAGACTTTGAGATATGTTATTAATTGTTTATGTAAAGTTATTGAAATTCTAGATTCATCTTTTTTTCATATCTTCTATATCTTGAATTCTTTCTCGATGGTTTAAAATTAGATTTAAATTTACTCAAAAATAATGTTTTCTGGCAAAATTTGAACGCATTAGGAATATAAGTTTGGAAATTTTCTGAATTCTTCCCTAGCCGTTTTAAAATAACTTTTAATATTTTTCCCTTGTTGAGAATCTACCATCTTAAGGCTGTTTGCGGTTAAATGTCAAATATATGAAACTTTCTGGGGGTAAAAATGAATTAATGAAAATTAAAAAATAAAATATAAATACAAAACTATATAATGTAGCATTCATCCACGGTTAATGCGTCTAGAAAAGAGAAATGGGAAATATTGTGCCTGGTCTGTGGTGATGCCATGTTTTCTTTTGTTCTCAATGCTCATAGCGGAAATAATTCTTGACAGAGATCTTGTTTTATATAATTATAAACAAAAAATACCTTGATATTACCATGTGACAACAGCGTTGATTTTAATAAAATGTTAGTCAATATTTACAAAAATGCGTGATGAAGTTCTTAAGAACTTTACCATTTTCATACTACGAAGCATACATCAGAGTACTTATCATGCGGATGCTTGTTAAGACGAATGTGGATGACAATTTGCTTCAGTAACAAGGTAAAAACTGGACAAAATCATATCTTGCTAATTTTTGATATTATTAAATGGATGACTTAATTTCATTTCGATGATCTAGTCTCAATCATAGAAATCACTTCATAGTGAGATATTAAAATTAAAATAAACATACGCACGACATAGAATGAACTTCGTAGTCAAATTAGACCATGAGCACCAAAATTGTTTCCGTGTCATGATAAAGCATTTTAGTAGAATAATAATTATTCTATTGCTCAAACAAATAAATCGTTTTTTGTTGTTGTTTCTTTTCTTTTTCAAAATTGTAGTTTAGGACTCTTACTATTTTGTCTCTCTTTTCTAAATTGTATCTCAAGCTTAGTTTTTTTTTATTTTTATTCTTTTTAGAGTACTTCTGGTTTCTTGCCCCTTTTGCGTGAGGTTGTACTTCTTATAATTTTATTTTGCTTCTTTTCTACTGTTTCTTTTAAATTCTATTTACTATCTATTACATTGCATTAATTTTTCATTTTGTTTATTTTTATGTATATTTATTTATTGATTATGTATATTTGTATTTATTTATTATTTATGTTTGTAGTTATTTATTATGTTTGTATTTTATTGTATTTATAATGACATTTGTATTTTGTATTGCATTACTTATAATCTATTACCCAAATTTTGGTATTGCATTGTATACTTATATTATATTGTGTTGTATTACGCTAATATTTGTGTTGGAGAATTTTTTCTCCCCATCTCGCGACATGCTTTACTCTCTTAGGATATGCAGGGTCGGCGTTTGCAATATAAAAAGTATCATTGTCTTCTATTGCATTATAACAATCAAAGGCCAAATGATAACGCTTTTTTATGGTAAAAATGCGAACTAAATTCAAACAAAGCGTCAATATGCAGTGCCAGGCGCATGCGTAGCGTGCTAGACACTATAACATACTAGATGACGTGTTTTTTTATGTTCCTGTTATGTCAAATGAATTCACTTCATTTTAAAGAACTTTTAATTTGCATACATTAATTCATCAAGAAAGCGCAGATTTCTTCAAAACTGAAAATCATTCTTCATTCAAACTCGTTGAAAAGGGAACCAGCTACGATTTTAAATATCAGAAGTGTAAAACATTTCAGATTAATTCATTTTTTCTGGCATTTCAACGAATACGAAAGATAAACCAATATACTATGAAATGAAAGTATTAAAATTGTACTTCATTTCGTTCTATTGAAGTTTCAAGTTCAAAGTATAGGAATTGTCAATCTCCAAGTGAGAACTTCATCGAGCATTGGTATGACGCATTAAGGGGAATTGGAAATGTGCATCAATAAGGGAAATTTTGACTCTTTTAATTGCTCATACTAACGCTTAATGGAGTTTTTGCTTGGAGACCAACAATTTCGATACTCTAACCGAATAATTATTTGAATGGTTACAATTGATTTGCTTTCGTGGAACCACAATGACGTGCCTTCTACTGCATGGTAGCAATTTTGATACTTGCGTTGTATTCCGCAGATTTAGTTCGCCGCAAAGACGCGTTACCTGTCTGAAAAAACGTTTTCAGCTACTCTATCATTTTAGAAAACGAAGTTGCTACATTATGTATATATATATATTGCTATATATATATACATAATTATATATAATTATTCTTTATTAATGTTTCAAATTGGTCCAATAATTTATTATCATCTTGTATGAAAACAAACAATTGATATTACTAACTTATTAAAAGCATTTGTAAATGCAATGTACTTTAGGATAATTTTACGTGCCTCAAGTGCATGAAATTTGTTGGCATACGCTTTAGGTTTCTTTAAATTCATATTTGACGTTACTTATTTTAACTAATCGAATATTTTCTCTCAACTCAGTGCTTTCATTTAGAGTATTAAACAGAAATATATTTATATTTGCTCAATTTTAAATTAATTCATGTTTGCTTCATAACTGAAATCCATTTCATGTTTAATTTATAGAAGTATTTTAAAACAACCTATATAATAATTAAACAGAGAACTGTGTTGATTGTTTGTTCTTGCAAATAGAATTCTTTGAATAAATATATTCGGTAAATAATGAAACTCTTATTAAAATTAATATATGGATCGAGTACATTCATCAAAAGAGACTGGTGTAAAGATAGACACAGAAATATCCAATTTTATATCAAAAATAGATTTATTTAGCTATCAGTGTTGAAATGAAATCGTTTTATCGTAGAAGCAATTTGAAGAACTGAACTTTCAAGCTTGAAAGTATAAATAATCACAAGCCTTCACATTACGTTCAGTCTGTGACTCGAGAAACAATACTTTAAAAAGTGGTAAAGCCGCCTTATTCCGGTATTTAAAATATAAAATTGAATACTAAAAATAATTCGTTACAATCTTAATACCTCCCTCCTGGGAAAACTTTTCGGAGGTTTTAACGAAGAAAAGTTCTTAGAGTCTTTTTAATAAGCATGACGGAGTGTTACCATCATGGGTCAGTGCACTCCCGAAAAAATGTTTAACATGCATTTAAATAACATTTAAAAAATACTATTTCAAAATAAATTCCTAAATTTAAACATATAGAAACATTTTGTAAAACAGAGAAAATAATAAAATTTTAAACAGATGGAAAGATGACAATACATTTCTGGATCATGATGCAGAAGACTCTTATGATAATTTGCAATCCAAACATCAATACAATGTGTTTCAAAAATATCTGGCAAAAATGAAAGGGTAGATCAGGCATATGATATGCATCCAAAATCACATAGGAACATGGATATGCAAATGCCGTTCAGAGGCAGCAGAAGGCATTTAAAATAATACAGCGCTTGCCGCAATTGCCAACACTTTTTGAAATTTGCACATTTTTTCAAATATCTCCTCGAATTTCGACCATATAAAGAATAGTTTTTAACTCACAATTTACATTGAAGATTCGGTTTCGAGGGCATTTTGGGGTCCGACCAGAAATTGATGATGTTTAAAAGGGATTTTAGCTCATCCTATTTCATAGAAATGTGATAAGGGTTTGCGACTTTCGTCAATTATTTTGTGTGTTATGCGCAATATTTATATGCATATTCATAAAAATAGCTGGAATATTCGGGAAGATATATATTCGGAATTTCTTTAAAAAATCCCAATTTTTTCTCACGTTTTTTGCTTATAATTTGCAGCGTTTTCAACCAAATTGTATGAAACATACAGAATATATGACAATATGTTAGAGAAGCATTACCTTAATATTTGAAGCGAATACTTTAAACATTAGAGAAGGTATGAGCATTTGTAATAAATTATTTTTTACTGCTCATGCGCTGAAGGTAGCCTAATTTATCTTTCACAACTTCAGAGTAACAGGCAACTTATATAAAGAATTCAGTTCAATACCTTTAAGATTCAAAAACATATAAGCATTTTGGCCAGAGATGTTTTATTTTAAATGTCATCTTCTGTCTCTAGATGGCGTTTGCGCACCCAGGTTCCTAGGTGATTTTCTATGTTTATCGTATGCCTGACCTACCATTTTAATTTTGCCAGATATTTTTGAAACACTCTGTATACTAAAACTATTCCTCGTTTCTTTGCAATTCAAATAAATGCTGGAGTGCAAAATGAATAAATTCAAACTATAAAGTAATATGAATATAAAAATCTTATTTTTTTGTATACATAAACACATTTTTTTAAACTTAATAAAACATTTTACATTTTTCTCACAGTTACAGAAGGATCATTAAGGTTAGGAACCCTGCTTAATACATCCGCATTTTTATGCTTTGAACCAGGTCCATTTTCAATTTCAAAGGAAAAGGATTGCAAAATTAATGACCATCTCATTAATCTGGGATTTTTACTAGTCACAGAGTTATGCCAATAAAGTAAAATGTTATACAATGAGATAAATTCTTAACTTCTGAATCAAATGAAGAATATTCAAACTTTTATCTTAATTGTTTTTCTTCTTTTTCTTTCTGCGTTTATCTTTTTTATGCTGGCGCTTCACTTTATATTTATCTTTTTTTATTGATTCACACTTTGTTGGAGTTGGATGTGATGATTCACCGTAATTAGGGAGTGACATGTAACCATGACATGTAGGACCCATGTAATTCATTTGATAAGCTTAAATTGTCAAGAACAACATTGGGTTCATCATTAGTTGCTCCACTTTCATCTTCTTGTTTAGGTTCAGAAACAAAATCAGCATCTTCGAGGATTTCCTGATTCATATCAGATACAGTCTTTATACTGAAGGCTTTAATTCCTGATTCTTGACAGTATGCTTGCAAGATGGTACTCAAACTTCATTACCTCTTACGTCTGAAATTACTTCAGGTTTCAACAATTTAGATTCTTCATTAGAACTTATAGGAACTTGATTTTTGTTCTGTCCTACTAATCCTGTAGTTTTAGAGATATTTATAATCTTTGGTTTCGTTTGTCCTCGCAGTCACGTCAGAATTTCTTGACGCCGATACATAAGTGGCCAATACTTTGGTAATTCTGAATTTTCCTACTTCTTTAGTTTTGATTCCTTTGGAAAAGGCATTTAGCAACTAGCCTGTTTCCTTTTGCTGCTCAGCCACTCGCTTCTGGGCTTTAGTCTGTAGGGCATTAACTTTGGGAAATTCTCTATTTTTTCCTAGCAAGGCAGCCTTGCGGTTTACCAACAGATATCGTCCTTTATCCACTTGGCCACAAGCAACTGCGGCTTTGGTTTTAATGTGACGAAATTTTCCTTTTAATTCTACTTCTGCCAAAGGCAAGCATATAAGTTTCTCATCAAAGGGCTGTTGAACCCATATGTGTTCACCTGTGAGCATTTCAGGGCTTATTCTGTTCATTGACACAATATCTACAGTAGTTCCGGTGTCACGAAGAATCGACATTTTAAATCCCTTTTCTTCACCTATAAACGTGTACGGTGACATCAGGTCATTATATGGCACACTGGTCACACGATTTATAGAAGCATAACCTTCAGATGGCCTTAATAGTGGGCAGTTGGGACGAATATTCACTTTGGGAGAACAGTTTCAACATTTCACTTTCTTCTTCCTGTCAAAACTATCTTCAGTTTTTGAGCTTTTATATTTTTCAAAATTTCCTTGTTTCGGTTCTTCTGTCACACCTCTAACGTGTGCTGAATTCTTTTCTTTAAAACTGGAATACTTCCCTTTATGGTCATGAAAATCTGTCTTCTTTTTCATCATATCCTGTACACTTCCATATTGATCTAATTTTTCAGAAAGCAATTCCGGGAATTTAAATTTCGGCCATTCATCTATAAAATGTTCCTTAATTTCCGTGGGAACTCGACGTTTCATTTGATCATTGATAATTAAATCACATAGTAGCTCGAAAGTTTCCACTTCTAATCCTTTAATCCATTCTTGTAAATAGATTTTTAGTTCATGCACGAAATCTTTCCAAGCTCCGTCAGCATTCTTCGAGTGTTTAGTGAACATCTGTCTAAATATTTCGCCTGACAATTTGTGTCGTTCCAACAGCATGTGTTTTATCTATTCGTAATACTCAATTACTTCTTCAGGCTCTCTAGAAATTAACTGTACCATGTCGTTGGGAAGTAAACTTATATGATGTATATATACCTTTACCTTTGCTGTCTTCAGCTGTCGTTCAAATAGAGTCAAGTATAAATTAATATCCCCTATTTTTGGATTCAATGCTTGTATCAGATGATGCACATCGAACGAACACTTCACTCTTTCTTCTGTAGTTGATTCTATTCTCTTCGCTTCTGTCTCTAATTTCATCTGATTTAAGAGAATCGCATTTTCTATCTCCTTCTTCTTTAAGAGAACAGCATTTTCTCTTGCTTTCTTTTCTTTTTCCCATTCTCTCTCTTTCTCTCTCTCCCTTTCTCTCTTTCCCTTTTTCTCTCTCCCTTTCTCTCTCTCCCTTTCTCTCTCCTGTCTCCTTCTCTTTCTCCCTTTTCTCTCTTCTCTTTCTTTTTTTGCTCGCTCTTCTTTCTCCTTTTGGACCCTGGCTGAAGTTACAGCTCTTAAAATATCTTTAAAGGTCTCTTGTTCGTACTCAGCTGATGACTGAATCAACTTTATCAACTCGAGATTGCCTACAGTTGGGCTTACATCTAGACCGAGCTCCGCGGCTAGACTCAGAAAATCAACCTTCTATCCTTTAGGAAGAAAAGTCATTTTCCAAAAACTTGTTTCAATATTTAAAGACAAAACTAGATATGAAAAGTCAAATAGACTTGTATTCATAATAATCATTTCACAAAATTGTCAAAAGAAACAATAAAATTAGTTATTTAAATAACACATCAATCAGAGTCAATACAATACAAAAAATTATCACTGCACTATGTGCTTCGGAAAGTTAAAAAAATCCTACTTTAATCCTAGGATATTTAAAATTTCAAACCAACTGGATTATTCAATCTTCCGAGTTTGTGCCAAACAATTCAAAGGCTAGAAATTTTTAAGTTTAATCAGTCTACCAGAAATAATACTAAAGTAAAAATCTTAAATCTCCTGGATTCTGATCTACCGGAAAATAACTCAACCAAGAAATTTATTAATTTTTTCTCCTAGACAATTACTTAAATAAAACAGAGCCTAATGGATTTTTAAAACTTCAAACTGACATCTAAAACCGTTACAAATATCTCAGGCCATTTCTTTAAAATTTATGGGGTCTACTGGGAAAATAAAAGGCAAAATTCTTATTTCCTAGATATGGACATCTACAGAAAATATGCTTCCCAAGAACTCCTTGATATTTTCCTAGAATAATTCAAAATATTTTAACAGCCTACTGTCATTATAACTTAGCTAATCAAATCAACAAATGTTATTTAAAACAAATTCAAATTAAAATAACATAAAAATATTTAAACAAAGGAAGCACTCATCCCATGAAAACCTGTTAAATCTGCCACCTATCTCTTGAATCTGTAACTCAATGATGAAGGAAATCAATGGCGCTCCATCAAATCTTTTCTCCACAAAATGATGCTCTTTGCTGGGCTGGAATTCTTCAACATCACAAGAGTTTTGCGGTTAAGTGGACCGCTGCCACCATTTAAATATCCTGTCGATAACGTCAGACTCAGAAATAGCCAATTTAAAAAATATTTATTTATTTAGCTATCAACAAAATGAATTCGTTTTATCGTACAAGCAAATTGAAAAACTGAACTTTCAAGCTTGAAAATATAAACAATTACAAACCTTCACATTACACGCAGTCTATGCCTCGAGAAACAATGCTTTAAAAAAACAGTGGTAAAGCCGTTTAGTCCAGTATTTACGATAACACTATATGGACAAAAGTATCCGGACACTTTCGGATTTTCACATTTTTTAGAATTTCTCCGGAAAGGATTAACTGACTGTCCTTAAACTGCGGCAATGTAGAGAATAGACTGTAACTCACATTTTACATTGAAGATTCTCTCCTGAGGGCAATTAGGGGACCGTCTACAAACTGAAGAATACAAACATTTTTTATACCACCCCGCTTCACAGAATACTGATAAGAGTATAAAACTTTCATAAATGGTTATGATTAATGTGCATAATATGTACTTGAATTTTCGTAAACTCAGCACAAATATTTATGAAGATATAAAGGTTTTCTTTAAAAATCCCAACTTTTTCCGACTGCTTTTTGTTTATAACATGAACAGTTTTTTGTTATATTATACGAAACTTACAGAAAAAATGACAATATATTACAGAAGCATTTTGTAAAAATTTGGGAAAAAAATTTCAATATATCACGAAATATGAGAATTTTTAGTAAATAATTTTTTACTGCGCATGTGCAAAACATAGCATAATTTTACTTTTACAGATGTAAAGCCAGATTTATAGGACAACTTATATACAAAATCCAGTTCAATATCAATAGTATTAAGAAAGATATCGGCATTACGAGCACATTTTTAGCTCCTTTCGAAGAGAAGCAAAAAGATGAGGGGTTGTACACAAATTGATATTTTTTAAACTTATATCTTTGAATAGTTATATTGAATTGAATAGTGGTTAGAAATTTCCTAAATACCCATGAACACTTGTAATATTTGTAACCAATAAAAATATAATTTTAGAATTATTAAAATATTTTAAGAAAAGAGATGAATTAGATAAAAAATATTTGGCCATAAAGGAATTAAATTAATTTTAAAATATCATTTGGCCGTAAAATTGTAAAAATATGTAACTTGTTAATAATCATGTAAATAATAAAATTAAAGTAATTAAATTCTTGTTATTTATAGTGCCTGATTAGCTGTAATTTAAGTTATGCACATAATTGACAAGTGTTTATGGGTATTTAGCAAATTCTAGCCACTATACAATTCAATATAACTATTCAAAGATATAAATTTAAAAAATGTCAATTTGTGTACAAACCCCTCATATTTTTGCTTCTCTTCGATAGGAGCCCAAAAGTATGCTCGTTGTAATGCCGATATCTTTCTAAATACTATTCATATTGAACTGAATTTTTTATATAAATTGCCCTATCTGGCTTTAAAGTTGTAGAAGAAAATTATGCTATGTTTCGTGCATGCGCAGTAAAACATTATTTACTAAAAATGCTCATATTTCCGTTTATATTGCAATTTTTCCCCAAACGTTTACACAATGCTTCTATAATACATTGTCATTGTTTCTGTAAGTTTCGTAAAATATAACAAAAACTGTGCATGTTATAAGCAAAAACAGGCGGGAAAATTCGGGATTTTTAAAGAAACCTTTATATCTTCCCAAATATTTGAGCTGAGTTTATGAAAATTCATGTAAATATTATGCACATTAAACATAACCATTTCTGAAAGTTTCATCTTGTAATTAGTATTCTGTGTAGCGGGGTGGGCCAAAAAAAATTTGTGTTCATCATCTTGTAAACGGTCCCCTAATTGCCCTCAGGACCGAATCTTCAATGTGAAATGTGAGTTACATTCTATTCTTTGTATGGTCGCAGTTTAAAGGCAGTCAGTTTATCCTTTCCGGAGAAATTCTAAAAAATGTGAAAATCTGAAAGTGTCCGGATACTTTTGTCCATATAGTGTAGGTATATATATGCATAACGCTTTTTCCCATGTTATCTTGTGAACACGATAACTGGAGTAATTTTTATTTAAATTGAACCAGCGTGGGATATGTTGTAAGGATAGTGAAAATTTCGCTCGAGTCCGTAGGTGGGCTATCCAGCTTAAAAGGGGTGGAAATGGTGGGGGTAGAAATTTTCATTTTCCCATAATTTCTTTACAATTGAAAATAGAAAGAACATTCAAATTAGGCACAAAATTCCATTACGATAACGAACAATTTTTGCTTTTAATATTTTTCGATAGCTAAAATTTCTTAAAAGTTATGAGCTGAAAAGCCATATTCAATTCCCTCCCCCAACTTATCATTTCCCCATAGCTCTGTTAAAGACTAAAGATAGAAAAAAAATTTCAATTAGGTGAATTATCACCCTATCATAACGAAAAATTTTTATACTAAAAGTTTTTTGTCAGCTAGAATTGCTTAGAAGTTATGAACTGAAAAGCGATATTAAATTCCCCCCTCCCCCAATTTATCATTTCCCCATTACTCTGTTACGATTGAAGATAGAAGAAAATTTCAATTAAACAAATTATCATCTAATCAAAATGAACAATTTTTACACTGAAAGATTTTTAGCAGCTATAATTTCTTAGAAGTTATGAGCTGAAAAGCGATGTTCAATCGCCACCCCCATTTTATTTTTTCTCCATAGCTCCGTTACGATTGAAGGTAAAAAGAAAATTTCAATTAGGGCAATTATCACCTTAATCATCATAACAAACTACATTTATTTTGAAAGTTTTTTTGTCAGCAAGAATTATTTAGGAGTTATGAGCTTCCATCTGCCGTATACACTTCCACTTTTTATACGGTAAACAAGTTGATATACCTGGCTTTGCTTAAGATTGAAATGTTTTTATGTCTAATAGTTTTAATGTAATAACTATTATTGTATAAAAATTATTACACACAGAATCCTTTCCTTATCTTAAACGTTTTTAATTAAAATGAGAATATCATTTGAACCAGACGAATTTTTAAAACAGTCGTTTTCTCCATAAATTATGATTTGTTACATAGTTACTTCAAATTTTGTTAACAGTTACTTAAAATAAAAGAAAGGCTTTAGTGAATATTTTGAAAAAATTAAATTACTTTATTAACTAGTTGGTTATTCAGTAATTTAAAGCATGAAAATAAATCGAATCTTGTTAATCGTCTACTTAAAAATTTTTTTTTTAGTCAGCCAGAATACATTAGCAGAATTCGTCCAGAATTGGCAACAGTTCATCGTATTATTCTTGTTCTTCAACAATAAAGAGTATTTTTACGAATTCTGTATAAAATTAATTATTAAAAACAACATAAAAATGAGAGAAACAAATTATATGAAAATGAAATTTTTGTCACTGAAAATTTTTTAAAAATTTAATATGGTGTTAAAATAGTTTCGTGAGGTTATCCCAAAGGTATCGCATAAAAATGTCTTGCTTAATTTTTAATTAACTGATATTTTAAGAAACTTTTAGACTTTGACAAGTTCTAAGTGACCTTTCTCTTGTCTTTAATAAGTATTGTGCAAAGTTTGGTTGAAATCAGTTCAGTGGTTTAGGAGAAGATGTGAAACATACATACATAGCCACAATGACTTTTATATAAATTAAGATAATTGTAAGATTAAGATTGCTAGCAAATACTTTGAGCCATAAAGAAGGTTTTTAGTGAAGATTTCGCCACAATTATTAAATATTTAATTTTGATTAATTAAATAGTTAATTTTAATTAACCAAACAGTTAATTGGATAATTAGTTAATTTGACAGATTACTTTAATTTTATATTTAACTAAAGATGGCGGCACCAAGATTTGTTTAAGAGATTTAATATAAAATAGCCAAAAATGATAGATGTATAAATAGGAGTTCGCTTTATCCTTTTTGATAATGAAAAATATGTCATTAACTTTAAAATTGTTTTGGAATTTTCTGCCTTAGTAGTTTTAGCCATTTAACTCTCGGTGGAGACTTAAATTTACTGTTCAAAATGGCTGCATTCATATCCCATGCCTTAAACACACGTATTAAATTTGCAACTCACAATGTTTAATAATTTTTATTCTCCTATGTGTTAAGAATTTAGTGTCTATTATCTCTGTAACCAGGGAATTCTCTAAATGAGCCCATTCCAGTCGGGTTTAAATGTGTCATGTCTTGTGATTTTACCATATGACAAAGTAATGTTCGCACAATTGTATGATAACTTAGAAGATATAAATTAATTTTTAAATCTAGAGTCTTTCTTCATTCGTGTCAGAGTCAATTTCTTGTTGCTGTTTCAGATAGTCTGGCTTAATGTTATCTAGGAGATATTTGCTCTGTTGGGATGTTAATTTCTTTATGACTCCTATATTATGCGTTACTATAACTAAACTTCAAAAATGACTTGGATGAAAGAGTGTCAGAAACATTTAATATTCATAGAATAATATGACTAGCACAGGTAAGCAAAATTTACGGGTTGGTTTACTCTGGTTCAATGTGACTCAAATGAAAATATACGGTAATGGAAAGCACTAGCTCGATTCTTCAGGCATTAAATAGTATTTTATAAAAATAGTAAATAGTTTTAGTAGGCATTTAATAGTAAATAGTACAGTAATAAAATACTTCAATGAATGAAAGAAGTCAAGTGATTCAGTTTTATCTCTAAAGTATGTCACGGGTTTTAGAAGAAAAAAGATGTAGCGCGCGCGCGTTGAAGAAAAGGCTTTGAAAGAAGTAAAGTGAGAAACTTCGAGAATTGGGGAATTTGAAAAATGTATTGGATGAAAGGGTGTCAGCATTTTTGACGTGACTTACTTTTAATTTTCATAGAATATAATGTCTAGCTGAGGTAAGCGAAAATTACAGGTTGGTTTACTCAGGTAGAGTGCGCCTCAAATGCAAATATACGGCAATGGAAAGCACTAATGATTCCACGAATAAAAGAAGTCAAGTGAATCACCGTTACCACTAACGTATGCAAGGGTCTTTAGAAGAAAAACAATGTAGTGTTTCTGCAGTTGAAGGAACGGCAATTGAAAGAAGTCATGTAAGAAATTCTGAGAACGTGAGAGGATGGTAAAATTTATGCTTAATATTCTCCACAAACCGAAGCCTCCAGATGCACGGGAGTCTTTTAAGGAGGAATTCTTAAGAATCATTCAGATAATTTTTATTTTTAAGCAGATTTTTCTCGGAACTTTTTAGATCTAGCAGTTCAACATTTGCTACTTAGTGATAAAGCAGACCTTGCTTACATGGTGAAAGACAGTTTAATCTTGAAATAACTAATATTTGTAAAAGAATTGAAATTGAGAACTTTAAACATGATATAGGCGGATAAAAACTGTTTGTAGATGTTTACGTTCAGTGAACTAAATCGTTTTCTGTTATTCTAAATATTCAGGAATGTTGACTATTCGTCATATTTTGTTCCAGTTTGTCAGCAAGAGGCAAAAGTTTAATTGAGCATATAAAAGGACACATTGCGAAAAAATTTCAAAACGAATAAAACGTATTTATACAACTCTCAACTCTGAAGACGCCGAGCTGCACGTTTTAGAGTATATTAAGGAGGTTTTTTTTGGAGCATTATTACTGATAATTTTTTGCATTTCCACATGTTGAATTTTATAAATTTTCCTGAAAAAGGAATAAAAAATATATTTTAAATGCAGTTAACATTGACAGAATTCTTAGTTATTAAGAAATAAATCATTGCGAAAAATTTCCTTGTGCTTGAAGAAAATGTCCTTGTATAAAATTATTTCACAGAAACATCATGAAATAGGAACAAAAGATAAAAACTTTGGTATTAAAGTAGCGTTCAATGCAATTAAAAACAATTCTTTAGAAAAATAGTTCATACTTGAATGCATTTCATATGCAAATGTAAAGACATCTATATAATGCAATTTTTTAGGTTTAAAAGATTAATTAACCATAACATAGAGGTCAGAAAATGAAATTAATGCTTCTAATTTCCTGCATTTTTAAATTATCATTTTAGTATACATACAAATATACAGGACGCAGACAGTCAAATCATGGGTGGAATTGATCGAAACTTTAATAGAAACCTACAATTCTACTGATTAAGCCATATAACGAATTTCCTCGATCTAGCCCATTGCATT
Source organism: Araneus ventricosus (assembly GCA_013235015.1). NCBI lineage: Eukaryota > Metazoa > Arthropoda > Arachnida > Araneae > Araneidae > Araneus > Araneus ventricosus. Next base: position 297,905 of record BGPR01000401.1, on the reverse strand, counting down.
TTCAAATTCGTTGGCATGTTCTCGGACAGAGATACAGACATATTTTCCTTTGAATGATTTTTTTGTCAAAATTTGAAGGAAATATGCAAATTCAGTGAAAATACCGCATACAGAATTTTATCTATCTAGCTTTTCGCATTTGAGATATCTAAATCACAGGCCGACATAATTCTGGAAATGATTTTATCGGACTTATGTAGGCCTAAACAGGGCCTACAAAAGTCCGATAAATATAGGCGTATTAGGCCGCAACCTAGGGTACCCAAAATATTATGGAGCCAAAAGTTGTCGAAATTTTTTTATGTATTTGAGGGGTAATTTAATTTTGTGCTTTCATTTGTTTTACAAGGGCCACGTATTCGAAGTTATACAAATTTAACTCAAGTGTCGTTTAAATTTCAGGTTGAATAAAAGTTATCTTTTTTCTATTTTGCATTTGGGTGACTGTATCACAAGTCAACAGCCCTGGGAACTTTGTATTAGAATATTTAGGTTATGTTTAAAAAGCTTTACATTGTTTTTACCACTTTATTCCAATTACTTTTAATGTTAATTTTTTTTTATGCAAGGGATATTAAGACCAACTCTTTTGAAGGTTACCCACCATTAAATATTTTGTTATTTCTGTTTGTCATAATATTTTCTACTTAAAAACTGCTCATATAAAGATTAAATTAAAATCAATAAAAAATATCTGGATTTGGAAGTAGTGCAGGGGAAAGAGGACCTCGGAAGTTTCATTGCCTTAGGGCCCCTACAGAGCTTAATCCGGCCTTGGGTCTAAACCATGAAGCTTCATAAGTGTCTCGATGCCGAATTTTTCGACGATTTCATTACTTTTACTTTCTATTCTTCTTATAAGAGGAATTTTTAAATATGATGTTCACACACAGCATATACAATACATAGGCACAGTTGATAACCATATCGATTCAGGTAAAGAGAGAAGCAACCGAAATGGCTGATCCACCACAACATAAATTTCCGTGGTTATGAAGATGAAAACTTTGAAGATATTATTTCATCAGTGGTGAAACCAATTTATTTAACCAGACTATCTGATAAAACTGGAACCTCATTAGTTAAGGTGTCTTGGTGGTTGCTTCAGGAATATTAATGAGCTTTGTTATAGGCTCTTCTTATACATTATTACAATTTTGGGGAGAAGGCTACTGAAAAATGAAGATAGTTTGAGAAATTAATTTCCGTAAAAATGCGTTTATATTAACCATTAATTAACTCTTTATTATTATAACCCGTTTCATTACTCACCTTCTCTAATAACTTATTATGGCTTAAAGTTTGTTCAATAGCTATTTCTAAGTTAATTGAATATTTGCACTATTCTTTGAACACGAAAAACTCCTGACTCAAAATACTCGAATAAAACTAACAGAATATTTCATAAATGTAAGTAAAAGAAAATAAACTGGTACATATTCGTTAATTAGTTTTAACTAGTACATACTAGTTAACATGGTAACTGCCACGACTCACGCCTGAACATCTCTGTACAGGAACAGGGTGATCATAAATTATTGGACAAATTAAAAAAAAATAATGAAAAAGAACTAATAATGTTACAACTGTTCTTTTTTCCAAATTAGAGAGTAAATAAAAAAGTTTTTTTCCACACAGATGGCGTACGATTACGGCGTTCTAAATTTGTTACGGCGAGAGATTTCCATACGCCATGGCTAGCGATTAGTAGAAGCCAATGCGCGTTTTGTTGTTTTCTTTCATAGTTTTCCTTTAATATCTCTAAAACTGTTCAGTTAACGAATTACAATTAATTTAACAGATTAAAAGGCGTAAAATTCCCTACAAATACATTCTTTTATTTTTATTCAAGCTTCAACAGTTTCGCACATAATTTCTCTCAAAAATGGGAGATGTCCAATAATTTATGACCACCTAGACCACCGCAACGGCGCGTTATGATGGTTTAACTTTTTCAAATATTCTCTAACTTTTTAAACCTGTATAACACTGGACAACAAAATTTTTTTTTCATGTTGCTTGAGAAAGAAAGGGTTATACCTATGTATTTTTGTGCCCTGATTTCAAATCAGTTAACCGTTTTTTCAATCACCCATAGTTTTTGAGCAACGTAGTAACTCTTATTATATACATTAGGAAATCATATTCAACTTGCAGTATTTACACAGGCATATTAAAATGTTACAAACCTTCACTTTCTTGTGTACTTGGCCTGTCGACTGTGCTTGGCTTGAGGAATATCCATTTTCAATGTCCAAAAAATAATCGGCTAACATTTTGGGATTCCATTTCCCTCGGTAACGAGCTCCCATATTCGAGATATCCTGATGGAACTGTTCATCATTCTTGTCGCTTACTGATCCACGGTTTTCAGGGTAGAATTCTAAGTGAGAGTGCAAGAAATGGATTTTCAACGACATGTTGCATCCCATAGTTTTGAAGGCCTTTAAGCAAGCTATTGACGATTTGCCTTATTTTTCCGCTTTGTGATTTCAGAAGAAGCTTTTTTCTAACTCCTTAAACGATGTCCATGCTGCGGCTTCCTTCTTAGTCAGTTTACTCTCAAGCACCGGATCCTTCATTAGTTGTCTAAATTGAGGCCCCACAAATATGCCTTCCTTAATTTTTGTTTCACTCACTTTTGAAAACTTCAGTCGTAAGTACTGAAATCCACTTCCTGCACAGTCCATCGCTTTAATAAAGTTCTCCATCAAACCTAATTTGATGAGCAATGGAGGCAAGAGAATTTTTTCTGAGACAACTAGTGGTTCGTTCTCTTCATTCTTCACACCCGGTATGAGGAACTGTCGCTTGGGCCACACCTTCTTCATGTAGTACTTTTTTTTCTGTCCGTACTGTCCCCACTGGCACAGAAAGCAAAAGAACTTGGTATAGCCTGCTTGCAATCCAACTAAGACGGCAATCACTTTCAAGTCGGCGCATATATGCCAAGAATGCTTGCTGTACTCAATACTGGACAACATATGCTTCAAGGTTCGTATGTTTCTTTCGTACGAACGGCTACATTCTACAGGAATCGAAGGGTGCTTGTTACCGTTGTGTAACACAACTGCTTTTAAGCTGACCTTTGAAGAGTCTATAAACAAACGTCATTCTTGAGGGTTATGTTGTAGTTCTAGAGCCTTAAACAGCGAGTTAACATCATTACAATATCACATCACCATCTTGGGAAAAGTTTCCACGTGCTGCCAAACAGAAACCTCTGTCCTTACAAAGTGGCCCATGCATTGAATCGTATTTGCGTTGCAGGATTCTCGATCCAAAAACGCCTGTTATAATTTTTGACATACAGCCTTTTCTTTATGAAAATTATAATTGTAAGAGCATTTCAAACCCAAACAATATCTTCTTGGCCGACAATTAATTTTTTCAGAAAGTATTTTTGGCACAAGATCCGACATATTTCGATGACATTTTCTAAGTACTTGCAAGCAATTACGAGTAGTGTTGCTGAAAAACAGTGTGTTATAGTGGTTTTTCGAGATTATATTCGGGTTCAGTGACCATAAAAACACCATTATCAGTTAAAATCTCAAAGGCAACAAAAAATATCCTGGCTACGACATTGATTCAAATAAAAGAAAGGAGTGGACAGAGGTTTTAGTGTGAGTTCATGTTGCATAAAATTGGAGGGCGACAGACAAATTCTGATTGGTTTTTCGAATTCAGAGCGTGAAAGTACATAATAATTAGCTAAAATCATACGGGCAACAAAATGGTTGTTGTCCAGTGTAATTAGCCCTGTATTAATAAATAACCACCCTGCATAATTAGATGCCCCCTTATCTGTTATTTCTTAACCACAGTAGAGGAGGGGTCATCTGATTCGGTAGCAGGTATAAATCGTATATGATCGCCGTATGAATCGTATATGGCGATCAATGTATTAAATAGAACGAGTTCAGACTAATATAGTAGGATTTAAACCAATTTTCAATAATGATTGCTATCTGATAAACGAGAATATTGGACTGACCACAGATATTTCAGTAGTCAACTTTGATTATATTATGTACCCACATTTCAATGATATCAAAATATCGTCACTTAACAAGCAACGTCACCTATCTCAATTTTTTGAAATTTCAAAGAGGAAGAAAATACTCAATTTTTCGTAACCGATAACGAATATTTCTGAATTTTTTTTCGCATCTTATAGAAACATGGGGTCTTATGTTTGTAGCAGATGTTAAAAATATTCAGAAGCATCTGTTATTGGTTGCGAAAAATTGAGTATTTTCATCCTCTTGAGATTCTCAAAATTGAGATAAATGGTGTTGCTTCTTACGCGACGATATGCTTTAAAACTCAGTTCAATTCGGAAACTCGATTTGAAACTTTTTGCTATATTTAAAAGTATATTTTTAAAAAGTTCTTAAGAAATGTTTATTGTTAACACTCTTCAACAAAGATTAGATTTTAATTTCTGAAGTCCAATTCATAACATTTATAATACGAAATATTTTCTTCTGTGGGATATAGAGTATCTTAAAATATATGTATAAAAATAAGCTTTCTTTATTTTCTTATATACAGTAAAACCCGTCTAACCGATCTCTTGTTAACCGAAACATGGATTATCCGAAATGCCTCTGAAATCTGAAATCCAATAAACACATACTATATTGCACGGAAATAATCGCGCAGGCGAGCCTTTTTTGAAACGATATACATAATTGTTTTTCGCGTTTAGTCTTCCCGAGAAGATCAGTGTAATTAATTTTCATTTTAGAATTATTAAATTTAATTTTAATTTTAGAATACTGAAATTAAAATTAATTTATATTAAAATATTAATTGCGATTTTGTTTACCTGTGGTATTCGGTCGCATTCCGCTTAAACACACCGTTTGAAGTTTGTTGAAAGTATACAAAATTGCCAGGATCGGTGAAAATATGAACAATTACATATAAATACTTGGTGGCCAACCCGTTGGCATCAATAACAGCTTGGCACCTACGAGGCATAGAGTGAAGAAGAGTTTGGATGAAGGAGAGAGGGATCTTCTTCCATTTATCCATTACCAGCTGTCATGAGGGGATTGACACGTGAAAGACGTAAGACGTTCCTGTCGAAAAGATGAGACGTAGAACGACTTAGGAACCTTCGGCACTCCTCCCTGATCAACTCATCTCTTCAAGAACTTCGATATTCCACTCTCCGATGTAGTGAATTGTTTCCCAAGTTCAAGAAGAGACCGACCTTGAGCGCGTCCACTAACTATGGCTTCCTATTGCAGAATGGTCAAGTTACGGATGCCACTACGTAAACCCATTATCAGCAAAAATAGAGGAAGTTTAATTAAGCAAAACGCTTATATAGGAACGTCCTAAAATAAAACATGTAGATAAGAAAGACATCACTCCAAATGTGATGAAATTTCAAATTTTTCCAAACTTTGTTAATTATTACTGTAGTTACTTGTAACTAGGTTCAAGGTACTTCCAAAAACGCGGAATTATCACTTAAATTCGACTCAGAAGTTTAAAATAGTTTCTTACAACACTGGAAGAAAATATGTTCAAAGAACATGAACTTGACACTTTTTTGACCGGTACGGTACATACAAAACAACAGTAGATGTTCATGGCTTAACCGAAAAAATCTTTATTCGAAACGGCTTCCCCGCCTTTAGTTCGATTAACCTTGAGTTGTACTGTACATCCTATGTCAAACTTTTGTTGTCTGATTTTAATTTTTGTTCCTAAATTAAGAAAAGGAAAATGTGAAATTCGCTAAAACTGTTTAGATAGTTGCCCTTCCATGTATGTTTTAACGTAAGTCAGTGCAACAACGTATGACTGCAAAAGTAAAATTTCCCCTGTATTTCTTAATTGAAAATTACACATTAAGTCGCCAGACTCGAATTTGTTTTCTCGATTCTCTTATAGCAAGTACGAAAATATTTTAGTTTAGTTTCGTTTAGTTATATTAACTTCCCGTTTTGAAGCAACAATGGTTATTTTGGAACGGATTCCGTAATTTTGAACAGTGGCCAGATGACGAGGATGCCACCTGAGCTGGCACCCCCTCTCCAAGCTTCTTCACCACACCAGCGAAAGGACGTTTGGCCCCCAACGTATGATTATATCTGCGATATGCAACAGACCCGTACATTCAGTGGATTCGAGTTTCGAATCTGGAAGTCTACGGCTCTGAAGCCGAGAACTTAACGCTAGGCCACCGCAGCTCAAGAAAATATTTTAAGTGTTATTTGTGTAAATAATGGAAAATCAGGAACAAACGAAAAAAACCTGACAGAAATAATCACAGCCGTTTGCCCCATATGACAAAAGACATTTAAAAAACGATCAAATTCATTTACCAATGTTTTGTGATATAGAATTGGTGTCAAAAACACAGTGGACTATCGGTATACTTAACTATTAAAATTAATATTCAATAAAACTATTAAAAAACAGTCACTTTTATGATTTACTCTTGGTGTCAAAAACACAAAAGACCATCGGTTTGTTTAATTATTCTATAATAGAATAGTGGTGACAGGGCCTCTAACGCTCAAGAATGTGGGCGTGGCTACGATCTACCGGACCAGACCAGCGGAGAGGAACCAGCACTTGCAGTGAATAGGAGAAGGTTTTTTTCCCCCTCAGAATTCGAACCAGCGAGCGCGGGGAACAGGGAGGGGAGTGCCGAAATGAAATTCCTTTATCTTTGAAAGAGAAAGTATTTTGTGGTCTGTCTATCTTTTGCGTACTTCTGTTAGTGGGCCATTGCAGCTTTATGTTGCATTACCAAGATGCCGGAATCCCATCCAAGTTAAAGTTCAAATGAAAAAATCCACGTAACAAGGAGTGTTGTTGAACGACAGCAGCCATTTCACAAAGAATGGTGTTTATAATGAAGTTTTTTAGTTGATACATTTGTTGTTTACTTTTAATGTTCATATATATTTACATCTAAAAGTTACTACAAATTATAATTTTTTCTTAAGATTTGTATTAATCAATTCAGCATTTTTTTAAAATTTTGTATTTTGGTAATGCATTTTCTTCTGTTAGTGGATTTTGCAATATTTTTACTCGGACGGAACAAAAGTAATTGCTAAAAATAAAGTTATTAACAAAACGAAAATTAGTGTCAATTGATTCATCAGTTCTGCGTTTCATGCTTTATTTTATAATCTTTTATTCAACTTGACTGTCGTGTCCTCAAATCTTGAGATGGATTTCTTACCCACTTCCAATCGAGCTGCAACTTTAAAATTTAGCACAGTGGTGGGTTTCCGGTGACAATGCAATATTATGCAAAACAATTTGCAATCTATACATATTTTAAACCTATCAAAATAAAAATAAAATTTTAGCCCTATAATTGGACGATAAAGATTGAGAGGTGGGAACCTCACGTTATATAAGGTTGTAACAACACCACGGAGCTAACAGAGAATACGCTATACTTCCGGCACTCCACCGATGAATGACGTAATAACTTGCGTTTCTACGAGTCTTGGGTTTACTTTCGATTAGAATTCGCCAACAACCAGATTTTTTTTACTTCGTGTATTCCAAACGTTTCGCACTCAAAGCAAAAAGAGAAAGTTTTGCAGATCGATTCTCTTTTTTTTCTATTACATTGTTGATAATAATTGTAACTTATCACGTAATATATTACGAATTTATATTTCAGAAAGTTAATTTTATTAAATCATTTTTTTAAATGTAATTTTACCTATGTATATAATAGTTTTAATATGTGTTTTATAGTGGGGAATTCAATAACTGAATTTTGTTTACTATACTTAACTTGTCGTATGTATTCAGCCGTCACTAAAAATCGGTCTTATATAGAAAATAAAATAAAAAAAATAACGTATGAGCTTTTATTCAAAATACACTTTAAATGAGAAAACACGTTTACACATTATAATTTCGTCAAAATGAACTCAAAAGTAAAAAAAAAAATTCTGATTACAATAAAATGCATGGTTGGAATAAAAGGGTGGGCGCCTTTACATTCTGGAATATTCCATTTGTTTAAAGAAATATATACAAAATATAAGGTGCTATATATGGCACCGACGCCTTTATTCGCACCATGCATTTTATTGTAATCAGAAAAATTATTTTTTTACTTTTGAGTTAGTTCATTTTGACGAAATTATAAAGTGTAAACGTATTTTCTCATTTAAAGTGCATTTTGAATAAAATCTTATACCTTATTTTTTAAAAAAATTTAGTTTATTATTTCTTAAGCACTCTGCCAATATTCATGAGATTTTCTACTACAACTTTCGTTACTAAATTTGTGACAATCAGATCTGAGGTATTGTTGGCAAGCTAAAAGTCTGTCTGAGACGTTCACAAGATTAATATTCAAGAATAATATTCCATATAAGTCTGTGTTTTAAAAAACCAGTCAACTCCATCAGCTATATTTTGTGATTTAGACTTGGTGTCAAAAACACAGTGGACAACTCCTACATTAATTATCGGGGTAAATATCCAATATAAGACTGTGTTTAAAAAAACATGGTCAACTCCATTCAGCAATATTTTGTGATTTATACTTGGTGTCAAAAACATAGTGGACCACAGGTACACTTAATTATCAATCTCGATATTCAATATAAGACCGATAACTTTAGACTTCTATGAATCCATACATATTGAAAATTTAAATAATGGATTTTTAATTGTTCTGAAATCGGACAACAAATTTCTGAAAGGAAAAAATGGCAAATTTAGCAATTAGATAGATGGATGGAGATAGATGGAGCATTAATTATTCCGTATCTCATGGGAAAAAACGGATATTATATCAAAAAGTTTATTCTTTGCATTTTCAACATTCGACACGATTTTCACTTTCAACACTTTATTCATTTATTTTAAACCCACATCGACCCATTCTACCCTAGAGCATGTAAGGCCTGAGTCAGGCCGGTGGAGAAGGAAAACAATGTACAGCACAGAAAAGTATGCCCGAGACTAATAAGGAGAGAATAATATTGCACTGAACATAACAAACATCGGAAATACAAGATAAAATTCAATAAATATCAAAACACAGCAATAAATAGCATAAGATGTGATTAAAATTCTCATAAAATTGATTAAAAATATGAAAAAAAAATCCTTAAAGTATCAAATAATAAAATTAAGGCAGAGTTAGAATAAATCTACAATCAATACAGAACTTGTTTACAGAATTTTAAAAACTATTCACATTAAATATAAATATATGTACACTTGCACAAACACACACGAGAAAAAGGTTTGTTCAAAATTTTCAACGCTTTGCTCTACGGTTATTTATTGTTAAAATCTTTAAGCAAATGTACATGGATGAAGTAAATGCAATTTTTAATAGTATTCGTAGGCCATGAAATACACAACAAGTAACAGTTTAAAAATATTTCCTTTGATTTGAAATTGAATTTTCCTCTTTAGTGTTAACAGAGGAATTAGTGAAACACAGTTGCCTATCAGTTTTTAGTTTTAAAAATGTTTAAAGCAAATTTTACGGAGCTAAAATTAAAAAATAAATTTAGAAGGCTGAAATTGATAGTAAAGGAATTTACGAAGTTGAGAAAATTCTGAACTAGTCTCGGCGGAAAGAATTTATCAACAACCAGACTGCAAAGTAGTTCTCAAAGCTGTCAAAAGTTCGATGAAAAATGGCAGATTAAGAAGCTTATTTAGCCGTCTACTTTGAAACTCGGAAATAAAATAACTAAACAGAAAACACTGTGTAAATACGAGTGATCGGTAGAGAAATTTCGCCAACGTATCTCTGTGACATAAGTTTTAAGAAATGTAGTTTCTTTGAAACAGCGAAATAATAATTAACTTTTCCAAGAATTGTTAGAAGAGTTTAATTTCGTTAGCTTTTTCTGAATATTTTAGGAAGACTGAAAATAGTTTTGATTTTAGAAGTTTTTTCAAATTTCGTGGAAATTCATAATTTAATGTTATGAGTTAAAGAAACTCTGAAAATATTAAATTTCATGTGCCTATTGCTGTAGCTCTAAATATTTATTTAAAATAAGAGCCTAATTTTGTGAAAAGGCTGCCGTAATTGTTCGTTATCGCTTTTTTGGCGACTTCTAAGGCTTTTTTGGTGGTTAAGTTTTTATCCAAATGATTTAGCTAATTAATCGTTAATTCGTTCCATTTCGAGTTTAGCCGTTTTAAGAGCATTTTTTAACCGACTTAAATAAAAAGGCTAAGCCAACTCAAATAACACAGAATTAAACTCTTTAAAGAAAGAAATTATTTGAACTTGGCGCTTAATACAGCATCCAAATAGATTTGGCGACTGCTTAAATCGGAGGGTTATCGGAAAAAACGACCTGTGAATAGAAAATATACAAACCAGAAGACTTGTCTATACCAATAGCGATATAACAGCTATGAGAATTGTATAATCTGTTTATAGTTAAATGATTAATAGATAAAAGACATTAATAACCAATGAGATTATTTAGATAATTTAAAATTCTTTAAATTAGAGAGATATTGAATATTCAAGTGTTATCAATATACAAGGACATCGTAAACAGTTGGACCCATTTAGAAAAATCATTATTCCAAACTGAATTTAGGAAGCGCAGCAATTTTATTTGCTGAACACTCGAAAATTATCCGATTTCTTTGATGCAACTGTTTCATAATCGCTAGCATCAAAGGATGAGCGGTAGAAGAGACATACTATATTTGTTAAGTACAATACTGTGGTTTATCGCAAGTATCACCTTCTTTGAAAGTGTTTGATCATTTAATTAGATTTGATGTTTCTAATATTTAAAATGACCCTGTATTTTGATCATATGAAGGTACGCTGAGTTAAATGATAAACTAACAACCCACTGAGTTTCGTCGAAATATCTGAACACACGTCACAACACTTAGAACACTTTTGTTTGGCGAAATATGGTCAAGTTTACAGTCGTTTCGTCATTCAAACCCAAACCAAAATTAGCACAAATATTAGAGTAAAAATTCTAGACGTGTCATTTTATGTGATTTACTAGCGTTTATATTTATATAGATATGTGAATTTTTAGATTTTCTTCGTATATTTCTCATCCAGATAGGAATGTTCTTTTCCGTCAAATCGAAACATTTTATTCAGAAATGGTGAATTAATTTGTTTCTATTCTTTTTTTCAAATGGACAAAAAATTGATAAAATTTTAAGAAACTAGCGCCAAATAATCAATTGCCGAAAATGTGAAACACATTCTTCCGTTATAAAATACAATCAATAAAGGATCGATTTGAAAAGAATGCAAAATGTATAAAGGAAAAAAATGCTTTTTCAGCATAATATTTTCCCAACCATCGGCAACGCCTGTTCTTGAAATCGAAGCATTGCATCATGATCGCTCGATTGACCAAGATCACTGAAGCAGATGACAGATTGCCTAACACTGCATCGTAATCTCTCTGCGCTTCCCCTCATTGCACCGCGAAACATCATCGGTAAGAGAAAGAAAAATAATGATGACGATCGAAGGAAAAAAAAGTTTTTTTATTCAGTGTGATAGAAGTTTTTATAGCAGGCCATAGAATTAAAATGTCCCTTCTCATGTTTTTTCTTTCACATTTTATTCAGAAATGGGTGAATTAATTTGTTTACATTCTTTTTTATTATACAAAAAATAATTGACAAAATTCAGCAAAAACAAGTGTCAAATAATCAAGTTCCGAAAATGCGATACGCTTTCTTCCGTTATAAAATGCAATCAATAAAGCATCGATTTGAAAATAAAGCAAAATAAGTAAAGGGGAAAAAATGCTTTTTCATCATAATATTTCCCCAACCGTCGACAACGCCTGTTCTTGTCATGGAAGCATTGCAGCACGATCGCTCGATTGACCAGGATCACTGAAGCAGGTGACAGATTGCCTAACGCTGCATCGTTAACTCTCTGTGCTCCCCCCTCATTGCACAGAAGAACAGCATCGGTAAGAGAAAGAAAAATAATGATGGCGATCGAAGAAAAACAGTTTTTATTCAGTATCGGATAGATGTTTTTATAGCAGGCCATAGAATTAAAATGTCCTTCCTCATGTTTTTTCTTTTACATTTTATTCAGAAATGGGTGAATTAATTTGTTTATATTCTTTTTTATTGTACAAAAAATAATTGATAAAATTTAGCAAAAGCAAGTGCCAAATAATCAATTGCCGAAAATGTGAAGCACATTCTTCCATTATAAAATACAATCAATAAAGGATCGATTTCAAAAGAAAGCAAAATAAGTAAAGTAAAAAAATGCTTTTTCAGTATAATATTTCCCCAACCGTCGACAACGCCTGTTCTCCTCATCGAAGCATTGCATCACGATCGCTCGATTGATCAGGATCACTGAAGCAGGTGACAGATTGCCTAACGCTGCATCGTTAACTCTCTGCGCTCCCCCCTCATTGCACAGAAGAACAGCATTGGTAAGAGAAAGAAAAATAATGATGACGATCGAAGAAAAAGAGTTTTTTTATTCAGTTTGGGCTAGATGTGTTTATATCAGGCCAAAGAATTAAAATGACCCTTTTCATGTTTCTTATGTATAAAAGAAAGGAAAAATAGTGTTTTTTATATAAAAAATATTGTCCTATGGCCACGAGAAAAACCCCAGACATGCCGGTGGCGGTCGTTATGGAAACGGGATACTCCACTGCATTTTGGGGTGAAGAAAAGGGCTTTATTGCATTTGGCGCAGATAGAACAGGCGGAAGTCGAAAACGAATTCCTCGCCTAAGGAAGTGCGCTTAGTTTGCCAAATGTTGTGGTTGATTTTATACACGTTTCCCTCCTTTCTTCGACTCGTCTACATGCGCAACCGTGTTCATGGTTTTCTCGAGGCGGTAGGACAGTATGCAACACTATATGTAACTTTTTACACTCTAAAAAAAAAACATCTTGTGAGCTATAGAACTAAGGTATGCCTTTTCATATCTTTTTATATAAAAACTGTAAAAATAGTGATATTATAAGAAAATTCACGTAGTAGAATATGTGACTTTTCTGAGAAAATGAACACCATGTGGCTCGGACATAGATATTGAATATTTATTTTCAGGGTATTTTTAAAGCAGAATAGAAGAGTAATGATTTTATAGAAAATTACGTAGCAGTATATGTACCTTTAGACATTTAGAGGAAATGGACCAAAGATTTGAAATATAGCTTTTCATGGTATTTTTTATAACCTGAGTGGAAAAATAGTGATTTTATAAAAAAAAAATTATGTAGCAGTACATGCAATTTAGATATTTAGAAACTTCACATACATTCTTAGAAAATGAACGTCGTCCAGGCCGTAGAACTAGAATATCCATTTTCAGGGTGTTTTTTTCATAGCAGAATGGAAAAAATGGAGATTTTATCTAACAGTTACGAAGCATTATATGTAACTTTATACAATCTGAGAAAATCAACATCGTCCAGAGAATCATAATGTTAGAACAACTTATCATAAGAACGACAAAAAGTGTTGATAGGTATTTTAGAAGATGAAAAAGTAAAATAACTTCACAAAAATGCATTTAACCCCTTAACCGGTCAATATTTTTACCAGAAGCATTCATAAAAAAGGCATATTTTTTTGCTGCAGAAACTCCTTACACGGACAAGCTACGCCATCTGTTGAAATTTATAGTATTGTTACTCGAATTAAAAATTCTGGGCAGGCCGGAAAAGGAAAGAAGAAAACATGAACCTGTTAAGGTCAAGTTTGGTGTAGTCTGCACGCTGTACGGGCAAACCGGTTGCCGGTTGAAGTTCTATGTTCTTGAATAGAAAGAGAAAAAATATTAACCTTTTAAGCTGAGCAGAGAGATTAACTGAAGTTTTCTTTTTTTTTAAAGACGAAACGAACTGACTAAACCTCTTCTGTTGTATATCTGGCCTATTTATTGATAAAACTGAAAACGTTCTCGGGAATCATTTTATTTCAAGTTTATGAAGTTAAAAAAATTCAAACATCTTCATAAAATCTTGACTTTGATGAAGAATAAGCAAGAACCTGTTTTGAAATATACCTTTATTAACACACTAAAAGGTAGAATTTTTTTTTTAGTTTAAATGTTTTGAACATTTTATTCTTGAGATTCATTGTTTCTGAAACTCACTACCAGGTGGCGTCACTGGAGCGAAATTAAAATTTAATTAAATTTAATGATTAATTAATAATTAAGTTTTGGAAATATTAAAATAATGCGTTGTCATCGAGAACACACAACTGTTTAAAATTCCAAAACTCGTGGACATAACAAAGTGCATGAAAAGTCTATTAAAAAAGCACATCTCCATTAACATGAAACAAGTCAAGTTAAATTAAAGGGCTTTATTTAAAATGATAGTCTTCTCTTCAGTTCTGCCATAATGCTAATTAATCTGGTTTTCGTTGCTTAGCAAAGATCTAACCATCGCACATAGAGAAGTGCAAAATGGCAACGCAGCAAACTCTGTCGATTTATTAAAATCCACACAGATTACTTCCGTGCTAGGAGTAAAACCACAAGGGAGTAGCAGTATGAGATAATTTAATTCACCCATTCGGAAAGGAGGAAAAATTACATGTACAGATTTCGTACCGGCCGTATGGAAAAGGTAAAAACTGTACCTAGATTTCAAAGATGAGCTATTTAGGAATAAGAAGATGATAGAGAAGTGTCAGTGGTAAGATGAAAGAAAAGCTTCAATAGTAACAATGCCAATTTCATAAAAAAGAATTAATTAAATGTTATGTTCATTTGACTTGTTTTCTCTTTCAATAGTATTTAACATAATATATTTTATTTTACTGTAATTGCGTTTCTTCTCTTTATTTTTGTTATTTTATTGTTATTGTGTTTGTTTAAGATTATGTCCGCAGCATTATTGTCATCCAAAGGCAAGCGGGTTGCAAATACATTAAATAAATCCAAAAAGATCCTGCTTTACTCTGAAATTTGGCTGAATATAAAATTCATTCTATTAATAAATGAAAAAGAAATTTAATTTAAAATCAATGAATAAAATTTTATATACGTTGAAATTTTCTATAGATCAAAGATCCTTTTTTGTAAAAGCGTTGATAAAGGCGTTTAATGAAGTTCCTGCGGATTAAAAATGGAAATAAAGTAAATGAGTGCATTAAGAAAATCACCTGCCTTTCGTAATAGTCAAAAAGAATTGTGAAACTGCTAAAAAATTAATCGGAAACTATTTTGTATTGAACAAAAAAACAATTAAGTGTAAGAACTATTAAAAGGATCTTCACAAGACGTTCCGTATTTTCTAACTGTTACAATATTTTATTTTTTCCTCAACTCAGCGCAATTCAAGTTTTCAAAATGGTTAAATGGATCCATCAACAAGATTAGAATATTTTTTTAAATCTTAGTGTCGGCACACATTGTTTTTCTTTAAAAGTTTTGTTCCTTTTTCTGTAATTAATTGCAGGAATAAAAACTACTGCAAACTGTTATATTAATTCGGACATCATAGCAACAATGCTGCTTTTTTATATTTCCTTCTTTAGAATTGCCTATTTATCTTACTATACACATTGTTTGCTAAAAAAATGCTGCATTCTAGTGTACATTCAAGATAATTTATTTCTTTTTTTATTGAAAAATGCAGAAAGCAAAAAAAAATTTGAATTGTGGAAAAAAAATGTGATTTTAATTCATTTTAGAAAATAACTTAATCCATTTATTCAAAATGACATAAGTTTTATGTAATCAATACAAATAAATAGATATAAAAATCTTGATTAAACAAAAATGTATTTAATGAAGAGAGGCTCCTTCTTCAAGAAATGTAAGTGATGAAAATTAAGGAATAAAGTATTATTATTTAAGGTTGTCGTTTGAAGCAGTCATTACTAAAAAGATTTTGGTAGTGATTACATTATATAAAACTGCATGCTGGTGTTTAAACAACTCGGTTTATTATTTCTTTTACAGAAGGCCAAAAGGAAGTATCTGGCATCGTGCCCCCTTTTTCTGCATTGTATATGAAAATCCTATAATGCGTATCCATTAGCATAGTTTACTGCTGATCATTGCTCAAAACTTTAATGTTTCTTTATTATGTTCTACTTTCTTAACTCTTTATTACAGAGGCGACTTTTTTCTTCTAGCTCTATCTAGCGGGCTATTTTGGGAGGCTAAGACATGAATTGGACTCTCCCAACCTGGGTAGTCATTTACTCTACACCCTGATCTCACCTTCCTTTAAGGCGCAAGGAAATGGGCTGTGGTTGGCAAGGATAATTGGACCACGTATTATCTCTTAAGCGATCTCAGAAATCCACCTCCCCTCAAAAGAAGCCAACCGCCTCAGACCGCTCTTCGTCGCCGCTAAGGGAAAATTTCTACACCGCCAAGGACCGCCTCGCTCGATATGAGAGGGTTAATTTTTCCACGCTGATACAACAAATTCAGTAATTGTGAAAAAAGGGAATGGCATTAAAATATTTCCTGTCCGTTTTCTGGATCAGTTTACAAAATACTTTAGCAATGATGCTCGAGTTTCAAGCAAATTGGTTTATTATTACGTCCGGAGAAGGTCAAAATGTTAGGCGATGTCCTACATGACGGCTCCTTCCCCTACAAAGGAAATGAATAGTCTATTTTTCTTATCATTCAGTCCAGATTACTACGTTAAAAGCTCTCTTCTCGAAGCTCAAAGGTATAAGACAAAAACAATTTGCCACTAGGAGGACGATGAAACAATCAGTGGCACTTTGGTTCTTTCATGCAACACAAAATATATGAGGTTTATATTTTAAGTAAGATGCGCTTTCAAATAAAAGTAAAACAGGCAAAAAAAATAAAAAAATCTTTTATTTTATAGTGTCGAAATTCTGCATTGTTCTAAGTAATTTCCTTATCGGTTCAAACATTTATCGTAACGAACGAGTTTTTGGATACCTTCCTCATGAAAACGAGTTTTTGGATGCTTTCCTCATGAAAACGAGTTTTTGGATACTTTCCTCAGAGAGCTTTGTCACCTGTGGCAATACCCGTTTATTCACAGTCTTTTTCCCCTTTTTTTTCAGTATCTAAACAGCTGCCCAACAGGAAGGACTTCAGATGGCAGAAGAGATTGACAAATATCTCATCTGCTGTGACGATATCACTTTAAAAATCATCACCTTCCTTGTTATAAAGGGACAAATATGTTACTGCACTTGCCAATCATTTTTTTTTTTTGCTTTCTTCATTGAGATGTTCAGGAACACGTCGACAGCACAGTTTCTTGTACTGTAAGTCCCCAGACAGAATCTTAAACATAACTGATCTTGAAACTCCGGTGGAAATTCCGGTAAGAACTTCGAAATCATCTGTCATTACAGATGGCCGATCAGGAATCGAAATCACGTGGACGTCTTCCCTATATTCATTGAACAATCTCGTACATTTTATCACTTTGCTGTCACTCATTGCATTGCCAGCGAGCTTTCAAATTTCTTGCTGTTAATAATCGGATGACTGAACTTAATTCACAGTCTGCGGGACGCACGATTTCCCTAAACTTTTTATCTTCACACTAACCAGCGGGAGTGGTCTCCCCTAAACTTTTTCGTATACTTCCCCAAAAAAGGTGATGTTTCCCCTGCCCCCGCGTGGATAAAAAAATTGGAACCTACTGTAACCCAGAAACCAATGACTATCAGAAGGTTTTTCATTGTAAATTATAGTGATTGTGAAATATTTAGGAAAAGAATCAAATTCAAAGAGATGCGTACCGATTAAAACGCATCTATCACACACTGCTAGGTTCCACTCTTCGGCTCAAGGGCAAAGTGACGAAATACGTTCAATAGCTTCCGCGTGTACAGAGTGCACAGAGATTGCTGCGAGTACGCATGCGAATGGAGAATGGGATAAGAAAAACTAATTATGCAATTTGAACGACTTTTTTTAACCAACTGACACAAAAATTTGACACAAACCTACGATCAAGGTAAGAAGGCCACATACCAAATTTCAGTTATCTAAGTAATTTTGTTAAGAAGTTATTGCGATTAAAAATATGCGATTATACAGACCGACAGACAATCAACCCTTCGACGGATTTGGTCCAAAATTTGATACGGACCTACATTCATGATGATAAAACTGTGTACCGAATTGTATCTATCTAGGTGTTCAATTTTTTGAGTTATAGTGTTCACATAAACGCGGACAAACAGACAAACAGATTCCCCGTAGAAGGATTTTGTTCTAAATTTAATTGAAACCTACAAATTATGTGCAAGGATTGCATGCCAACTTTCATCACTTTATCTTCAATGGTTTTCGAGATATCGTGTTCACAGACAGACAGACAGACACACAGAGAGACATAATTCCAAAATTGTATTCCATAAACATAATCCTGTGATTTTGGGACTCAGGGACATCTAAACCGTGGAGATTCTTCAAAATCTCGGGTTCGAATATTTTCACGATTACAATACTTTCTCTCTGTATACTTCGTATACGAGAAAGTAAAAAGTAAGCAGTTTGTCACCGTGGATGCAAATGGTGTCGGATTTTGTACGAAGAATGCTGGAAGCCTGCTAGCATATTCATCTCCACGCATGTGCAAAATTTGAAACGTTATTGACAAGCGGACTTCGTTTGAAAAATAGCCATCGTATTATTATTAATCTTTCCTAGCTAATTTTTAAATAACGCTAATTTCAATAAATTAACAGCATTATTCTTATATATCAGCTATGAAATATATTATCTAGTAATATATTTCAGGAATTACTGGCTCATTTCAATAAAACAAAAGGAAATTGTTAACATTTCTTAAAGTGAAATTACTTTAATTATTCAATTATTGCGTACTTCATGAAAGGCCGCCTGAAAAAAAATGAAAAAGAACAACGTAATTTAATTACGTAGACAACCATACTATAGATAAATAAAAATATATTTTGAATCCTTACATGACGCTTTTCCTTTCCATCTTCGTTTTAAACAAATTGTATCATAAATAAAATGACAGTAGGCTGTCTTTTTAAACTGCAGTTAATATTAAAGGCGTAGGATTACTTGACTCGCGTAACTCTTTTGTTTCTCCAAGTTTCTCGTGAGTTTTTAAGTTTAAGTAAGTTTTTCCTTCAACTTCTGCAGTTACCCTTTATCTCTCAAATAAGACATTAGTGATGTTTTTAACATATGTAGTTACCGAGATATAGAGGATCGCGTCACTAATTCATGCGTATTTTTGCCCAACTTTTCGACTCAATAGTCGCTGAACTACAATTCCGATTTTTAATTGTTTTTCTTGTAACTTCTGTTGTCACCCTTTATCTCTAAAATAAGACACTTGTTACGTTTTTACATATGTAGTTACAGTGATATAGAGGATCTGCCATACCAAGTATCGTGGCGTTTTGGCGTGTGAATCAGTTTCCTTCCTGAGATCCCAATGGGAGGAACGCAATCCTACGTTAAAAAAAATGCCATGTTTCTAAAACCGGGGAAATAGTAAGAGCAAATACACAAGAATTCTTCAGGACTCGAAATAAATCTTCATAAACGCATCGGTATGGCTAGTCGGAAATTCCGACAACGCCTCGTATATGTTGCCCTTCAGCATTTCTTCTGTCCGTTCAGAGAATAACTTGGAATTTCTGGGAGAGACATCGCTTAGGAACGCCAGATGTGATCCCCTGTCATTCTGTCAGTGCGCTGCGACCGATAAGATGGAAAGGTTGCGCCCTTGCAATCGATAAGGTTCAGGTTCATTTGTATGAAAATGTTCCTTTGGGTGTAAATAGGACGAAAATATTATGAAAATGTTTGCTAGATTGTCAGATGGGTGAGGACTGTGATTTGGATTTTTACTAATTCCAAATACTGGAATAAGACAAAATTTTCATACTCTCTTTTCGGATGCGAATAAAGTGTCATTTGTGAAGTCTTTTACGGACAGATTCTGTTGAAACCGTCAGTTGTCAAAAGTTTAATCCGAAGACCCCTTTTAATATTGCTTTCATAATGACTTTTGTGAGTATTTATTAATAAGTATTCAGATTTCAACGGGGATCATGTTCTTTATTGAATATTTTGATACTTCTATCAAAGAGAAAGAAGACGAGTAAAATATAAAATTAAACCCACTTATAATATGCATTGAATATTTACTTCTACTCTACAAAAGTGTTTTAGAAGATTTATTGAATTCTGTCTATAACTTCTTATAAATTTAATGACATGAAATTAATTTTCAAAGGAACGTACCTGCAATATAAGTTGTTGGAGCTATAATTATTAAGCTCTCTTATTCTTATTAAAATGGTCTAATCCACTGAGCTCCCTTATTCCTACACTATCACGGCCTAATACATTGAGTGGCGCAGTTAATAGATAGTCCTTTGCACTAATCGTGTTGAATCTTCTTTGTTTGCGATGACAGCAGGTATTCTTCTAGGCAGGGACTCTACAAGTAACTGAAACCTTTCAGGAGGAATACGCAAACAAAATGGCACCTCTTGTGTTATTTAAATTGGAACTTGGTGTTTTGGAACTGGTAACAGATCTTCCCACGTTATCCCACAAATGCGCCACACACGGACCCTGCCATCAGCATGATAGGAGAAAATTATGATACGTCTGACCAGAAAAACATTTTCACTCATGAAATGTTGGTGTTTCTCAGCCTACAATAGCTTCTTTTTCGATTTTGCAGAGAAATCAAAGGAACTCTTGTTGGTCGTTGACTGTTAGAACAAATTGTTTGTAAACTTCGCCTTGTAGAGAGGACGAAAATTCTTTGGGATGATCCTTTATTGTATAGGGTTTCTATTTGCTGCACCGTAGCTTCTCTGATACTGTACGTAATGAGTGTAATGAGTGTTAGTCATCTCTCACCTCTTTCCCTCACAAGCGATTCCGGTCCAATATTTCACTTAAAGATTTAATCTTAGCTGTAGTTCTTTGAAGACTAGAGCCACTGCTTTAGACCAGAATGCTGCTATGAGAAAACAAAAAAGATTAACGAATTCGAAGATAACTGGATTATATATCTCTTAATTATATCAGGTAGCGTTGGTACTCCTGGTAAGTCTCGGCTTCGGGGCCGGAGGGTTCCAGGCTCGAACCCGATTCCACTGAAGATCTAACGTATATGCGGCCTGTTGCACGTTAAATCATACGTAGTGGCCAAACGTTCTAACGCTGGTGTGGTACAGAAGTTCGGAGAGGGAGTTGCCAGCTTAGATGTCCTTCTCATCAGCTGACTGTTGTTCAAAATTACGGGGGCCGTTCTAAGACAGCCCTCGCGTTACTTCAAAACGGGACGTTAATAAAACTAAACTAACCCACAATCATTCGCGTTCAAAATGACTCAATTATCGTATTCTTCCCACGAGCAAGTGAATTACAATGTTTGCTTTTGCTTCTAAATAGGCAAAAATTTTTTAGCCTTTACTACTATTCATAATGTCAGCGCGTGTTCTGCATGTAGGAGTCGAAATTTGAATGAGTGATTTTCCTTATACTGTGGTTATTTTGCACATAATGATTCGAAATATTTTGATTTAACCTAGTATTTCATTTTCTTACTTTTTTGTTCTTTGAAAGTTATTCATGTACATGGATGTGTTTACTGTTTGTTAATGCTTTGCAAAAAATTTAAACCTAATTTATAGATACGTATTTTAGCTGGATTTCCGGAAATAAATTTATTACAAGAATTATAATTGCTACTTATAAATAATATATAGTTTCAAAAGTAGTACAATAAATACAGATTTACAGAGGCATATTGGTGCAATAAGTTCTTTATAAAATTGTTAAAATAACATATGTAACGCAATTTTAGAAGAAAACTTTAATTTTTAATTATTGTAAATATAAATTAATTTTATTTTGAAAGCAGGTAATTTCAATCAGCATCTTTATAAGGCTTGCAGGTATTGAAGTAGTTCTTAAAGCGAAAACGGGTCAAACATGTTGGCATAATTGGTTAATATCTCCTTTGACTTATTACCAATTATTGAAAGTGAAGAATACATACGCTCTGTTGGCACCAAACGAATTGCTTTAATGAAACGTTTACTTTTTCTGTCAAAGAAAGTTTTTAACTCTGTTATTGCATTATTACAAGTGAAGTAAAATCGATCGTACGTCATTTATAGAAATGCCAGGAAAGCGTCCTTAAAACTGTCGACATGATAAGGATTATGATGCATACGAAAGTAATGAATGCCCTTTTTTCGAAGAGAATCACAGAGAAACGATAATAGACAAAATATGTAAGAAACAATATTGTCAGCGTCATGGCAAAAACCAGCTCTTTAGCTATTTTTGTAGAAAAAATGCGATATAAATCGCTCTTGGAACTTCAGAAAAAGGTCAGGTTTCAAATTATTTTACTCGAAATATTTTGTTTTATGTGTTGCTAATAAATATTTTACCTTCTTAAGAAGCATTTTATCTCATATTAGGAAATTAGATTTCCTCAAAAAATAAAAGAAAAACATCAGCTTGACAAAACAGTTATACTAATGGGTACTTTCATAGGATCAAGGTCTCATAATAAAATGATGTAAATACCGACTCTTTCATTGAAAAATACGGATTTTTATATAGCATTCCAATGTCAGATGTTTTACTTGCTCAAAGGAGACGTATCTTTTGAATAGCTTAGAAAATAAAATAACGTAATATTTGTTTACAACCAATAAATATATATTGTTCAGCAACGGATTCAGAAAACCTCCGCGCTTTTGCGCATGCGCCGGGCGGAGTTATTTTCATCAAAATAGAGGAAAAGTGAAGAATGAAAGAGTGTTGTTTACATTTTACTGAGCGTGATCTCACAAAGAACTCCGGAAATGCGCTCATATGACTCATTGCCTGACACCCCTTTCTGGTGTAAAATTGTCCAAAATTGGCAATCTCGGAATCCGTTCTTGAACAGTACACCACCTCCGTTGTCTGCAATTTCTGCCTCTCCCCGAAATATTTCATCTTAGGCATTCAGTGTTAGACATTCAGTGTTCAATGAAATTCATAACGGGGATAAAATGTTTTAGTTTCTTCCGGCTTGTTATACCAGAACTGGTTTAAGAATTATTAATTTAAAACAATAATAAAAAGAAAATAATATTTCATGAAAATATTCCCATTACGATTTTCTGCTTTGAAACTAAATTGATCAAAACTACAGTCTGATTATAAAAGACAGAAATGCAAATTTACTTACAAAAATAAAGAAAGAAAATAAATAATGGAAAAGCTTAATTAAAGCTTCACAGATAGTTCTATAATAATAACAATGAAAATTCATGCATAAAGTAATGTAGTCAAATTATTCAAAATATTACCGAATCGGGTGAATTTGCATCGATCTTAAAAGGGCAGCTGTGGATAGTGTTGAGATGTAAATTTCGTTAAATGTGACGACGAGGTAAAAGTACTCGTGTTAGATTATCACGGAATTTTGGAAGGCGTCTCAGGTGTCGTCAACGTCATCTGATCACTGTTCAAAATTACAAATCCCGCCTCAAAATATTTTTCGTGTTCAAAACGGGAGGTTAACAAGTTGATTGACAAACCAAATTGTAGGTTTCCGGTCCCAGAAACAAATTCGATTCATTGATATTGTATTATTCTTAACCTTAAATACAGAACAGATAAACTATCGATTTTTTTAAAAAAAGTATTTACGGAATATCTTGTAGTTGGCGTCTGAACTAAAAAGTTGTTCATCAAAGTTGATTACTATTAAGTTATTTATGAACGCTTATTACTGAGAGTTACTATGAAAGCTGTTACATCTTACCTCGACTTGTCATTCTAGTGGCCCAAAAAGTTTCATTAAATATTATGGAAATAAATATACGCACATTGCGCAGAAACTTTCTCGAAAATTAGTCAGAAAGGATCTTACATAAAACTTAAAGCGATTAAGGAAGCATTTATCGAAGTGATAAATGAGGTGGAGGTTATGGAGATTTCTAAGAAAATGAAGTGCCTAGAGCTTCATTAATTACAAAGCATTCCATCTACAGATAAAAAAGCAGCCTCCTACAAAGTTATACCGGATTTGAACAAAAGCTAAAAGACAACGAGAAACAAGTTATTTCTGCCTAATTTGAGAAGATAAACCAGCTTTTTATATAGAAGACTGTTTCAGGCAATACCACAGAGTATAAAATTTAAATGTGTTATATATTTATATTTCTTTTCGATTTATCAATAAATTTTCTATTTGTTCACGTCAGCATTGATTTTTATTTCTATTCTTAGGAGCCGCGTATCTTGTCAAACCATTATTTTCTACGAATCTAATCGTAGGTCCACGAAAATGTCCAGTATATTTTTTACGAGGTAGCTGTAGACCTTGTATAAGACCGGGAACTACGAATTATCTCGTAGATCATTTATTTTTCATACAGCCTGTGAAAATTTAGTTAGTTTACTAAATTTCCAATTTAAAAATAAAAGAAGTTAAACTTAAAAAAAGGTTATATGTAAGCAAGATACCTTAGCATTTGGTTTCGATGTTTTTTATTTTAACATTTTAGCATCTCAAACACTATGAGAAGGTTATTAAAATAAGACTAATTCTTAGTTTAAAAACAATGAATATAGACTCTTCCTAAACAGCATTTAAAATCTTAGGTTTGTGGTCAAAACATTTTTAGTTAACCGTCAGATGTTTCTCAAAAAACAACATAAGAATCACTCTTTTTCTTCGATTATGAAAAATAGAAGGTGAGAATTATATTCAAAACTTTGTTGAAATGAACTACAAATATAAAATTACTGTTTTTATTTGTGTTAGTTTAATATCTGAGATTATCAGATTTCGGAAGAACCATTGTAATCATTTTTGATTAAAAAGTCTGCTTTATATTCAGATACAAAGCCCTTCAATACAAGGTCAGGATCAAAACGTATCTAAAACATATTTGCAGATACTAAATAATTCTTATCATGTATTTAGTTAATCATTTTGTCATCCAAAATTGATTAGTTAAATTCAGGATGTAACTATGTTTTATTTTTCGGAACTTGAGAATGAACTGTTAGATTAAAATCTTAAAAATCATAATGGTATACACAAAGACAGTAAAAATCATACAATGAATCAATTTATATTAGAAAAGCACGAGACAACAGAACAGTTGACTATCGATCTTTTCTAAACTAATAACATAGCACAGCGAAGATCTGCTTCATATAAAATAAAATTAACGGAAATTTCAAGCATCCTTAGATGGGTATACCGTCTACAACATAAAAAAACTCCAATATGAAACCTCACGAAATTTAATTACTACGACAGGCATGATATGATAAATAATCATTGTTATGAAACCACGAATGCAGCTTTTCTCTTCCGCCGTCATTTTAAACAAGCCGGATGATCAATCAAAAAACTGCGTTGCCACTGTCGACAAAGTAAAGATAAAAAATACAATCAAAATTTCTTCCGGACACAAAAGAAAAATTCAAAAGCGCATCAGTATGCCTCGTCACACTTCTACTGCGCTTCATAGTCGGCTAGATGCTTTTTCTTTGGAATTTCATCGTACCGTTACGAGAATAACTTGATTTTGTTTCGGGGACAGCGCTTAGGAACGCCAGATGCGACTTCTGTCATTCTGTCATAGTATGGGTACCGTTAAAATAAGAAAGTAGCGTTCTTGTAATCAGACAGTGTTCAGATTTATTATTTGATAGAATATGCTTCGTAAAGGATCAACTGGTAGAGTTGGTTATTAGTAAGTTGCCTTACTTTCGCATAGCGTGCTAGATAAAATCTCAGATATCAGTGGCGTCAGGGTTACCAGATCAAAATAGCAAAAGAATGCCAAATCTTCTTAAAAATAAGGCCAAAAAACGCCAAATTTGACAAATTGACTGAAAACCTTATTTGCTATTAGGAAGAAGACTGTCTTTCATGAAAACGAATCCCACATGATAGGCATATGTTCAATGTTTTATCATTAAACTAAAATTTAAGTGAGAGAAATTTCAAACATCCTTGTTCTATTCAGGAGCTATTTTGTTTGACAGCTCTTTATAGATATATGAATTGAAATGTTTAATATCAAAAATTTATTTAAAAACATCACAGTATATATTTAAAAATTCCAAAAGTCATTAACGAAAATAAAGCCAAAAAAAGGCCAAAAATGAATTTAAGGCCAAATGAAAATTTCTAAGGCCAAGGGCTTTGAAAAATAATTTGGCCTTAAAAAGGCCAATATGGCAACCCCGGCCGCGTAGCGACCGGGGGGCAAGGGTGGCATAGATGGCGAGGGCGCCAATTGTAGGTGGCGCCAAGGAGTCAAAATATCACTGCGTTTATGCCATTTTTGAAGGACAATATGATGAGGAGGTGTGAAATTAATACCATACCCCTGGTGCCATTTACGCTTCTTAAGCCACTGATGACGACTGGGATAAAAAATCAAATTTGTTTTTCGGGTGCCATATATCCACGCTACGCCACTGATCATGATCACAAAACGTTAAGGCACTTATTTCATTTTTAATGTGAAATACGTTGAGGTGCCGAAAAAATATCATGCCCTTGGCGCCATATGCACATGTTAAGTCACTGATAATAATGGAGGGAGAAACAATCATATTATGACACAAGCGCCACTTACCCTCACTACGCCACTGTGAGGTTTCACTTTAAACCATGGGATCTGACGAAGAAACATCTTTCGCATGGCAGTCCTAGACTTCTGACCAAAGGGTAGCAGTTTCTAACCTCAATACCATGAAATATTCGCCGTATATACTGGGGACTGATTAATAGGTTGTTTTGGAAATAAACACAAATTCTTTAGGTTTGGCAAGGGAAAAAATATTGACAGATAAATTCATTTTTGATTATATAGATTTATGATTTTCATGAAAGGGAAAATCACTTATGGCAAATGATGTCCATTTTCGCTTGTGCTTTTAACTTCCAACGAATATCTCTGAACCTAATGAGGTAACGACATTAATCTAACCCTTTCCACATTTTCTGGAGTGCGTAACTTAAATGAATTAAAAGGTGATTTTGTCTTCATTTCTGATCCTCTTGAACGAAGATTACCCTAAAGTAAGATTGTGTCAGAAGAGGAACAGAGTTATTTTTGTGGATTTTGAATCTTCTCATGCTGAAAAGAGGTAATGGATTCATCACTCTCCACAAAGCAATCATAATCAAAAAACGTCACAACTGAAATGCCAATGCCATGAACTATGGAGGAGGGCGTACCTTTCCGTACACCTGTTCTCCTCTCCAAAGTCAAGCAAGAACTGTTTCAAAAACAATCCAATTCAAGCAGATTTATCTATCCTTACTCTGTACGATTTTGGTTCGCGAAAACGACAGCCTCTTTCCAAAACAGGAGGGATCATCTTATTAAATAGCAAAAAGAATGCGATCCTTGTCAATCAAACATTATACCTAGGGTTACGATACATCCGGATTTCATCTGGTCCGGACAATCCGTAGACAAGCTTACGTCCAAACTAGTGTTTGGATCTCCAAAATGTCCGAATTTATGCCAGTGAATGCGGCGAGAGTAATTTAGTTCCAATTGAGAAAATCTAACGTATTCGAAAAAGCTGACAACATTCCGCCATTGAAAGTTCATTTTTTACTCTCTTTACATCTATTGTTGAGGAGGAAATGGATGAGCCTCCTTATCTAGATACTAAAGCAAACTGAAAATTCAAAGTTTTGTCAGTTGTTTTAATTCTGTTATCATTATTATAATTTTGAATTATCAAGAATTAATTAAAATTATATCTTCTTTGAATTCTTGACGCCCTTACTATTTTTTCAATTCTTCAAATTGTGTGCAAGTATTATGACAGAGGGTTGGTTGGCAGCTCTTAGAATTTTAAACTATACCTTCCTTCAACCACCCCTCCCAGCATGTCGGGATTTCAGCTAAAAAAATTATGGTAACCCTAGTTATGCCTCTGTTGTGGAAAGGAAGTTAGAAGGGGGAGAGGGGGGAAGGAAATGAGGCCATTCTATTGTCGTTATTTTAAATTTAGAACTATGAGCTCATTGCCAACTCGATTAATTGAACTTTCCTTAAATATTTATTATTTCTTCCTAGAAGCCATGTGATCGTCGTTGTGAAGTAAATTACAGATTGTCTGCAATGTTGCTGACGTAAAGAATTTTAATCATGTCTTGTAATGTAGCCGTCATTTTCTCTTTTTTTCCGGAGACTTCCAATCAAAATTTAGGGTTTCTCTATCAAGAAGTATAGAACGAATAACTTCCATGTTTTAAATTACATCAGTTGGCATAAACTGATCTGAAAATATGTCAAAGCATTTTGGCAACAGAGTATAGAAAAAGATTTAAAAATCAAAAATCGCAAATGCTGAATTCTAAAGAAAGAGTTGTTACTATGAAATCAAAGTCGTAGCAAGAATTAATTAGTGACCAGTTGGTATATCCGGCGCTGCTCGGGATGAAAATATTTTCAAGACTAAGTATTTCTAACATTTTAAACTTCATTAAACAGTTTTTACTGCAATTTCTTTCTTTGAAATTTGTTTGTCCACTCCCGTGTTGTCTGATCTCCTCTGCAAGCAGAAAAACTCCTCTTATCTTTTCCTCTCAGCAGTTTCAGCCACCTCTCACGAATCTAGCCATCGGTGGTACACATTTCTCCTTTCACGTCTTTTATTGCTTCGGTGAAAACTGAAGTTCTTTCATATCTTAGTTTTTATTCCACGATCCGGAGTAAAATTCTCTTCTTTTTAGTGTTTGTGTGACTGATCAGAAAAACACCTACACACTCAATTAGTACAATTTAAAATATGTGATATTAAATCAAACATCTCACAGAAAGAGTAATTAACGTCATTATATTTAATAGAGAAAGTGCTGTAATGCTAAATATTCGACCTCTATAATTTTTGTAATGTAAAACAAACATGAAGTTCTTTAACTTGAAAGAAAACCGTATTCAGGATAAATACACCTGGGCAAACATTAATCTACAAAATTTCACAATAGGATAATTTTATTCACCGCTTCAGGACAACATTGTCTTTCCATATTCACATACATTACGTTGAACAAATTAACTCGGGTCATGTCCTTAAGCGGTTGACGTCTGGAATTCTCTGGTTAAGTAAATTACTACTTTCGCTCGATATTACGTGGGTGTGTGTTTTAGAAATGTGAGAGACACTCAAAAACATACGGTATTCTCAGAGAGATCTGAAGTCTCATTTCTTTATATCTTGATTATTTGACTATTGGGAATATGATTAAAGCAACTGATATTTCCGTCAATTCAAAGTTAACCAATAGAAAAACAAAAAGAAAAGAATAGTTGGAATGTGAATTACAGCTTCTTTTTATCATATATTTATCTTCAGATTGGATTGCATCTTAAGGTATCCGACTAGGTTCGGAGAAAGAATTTAAAAAAAAGCATGCACAAAAAAAACTTACAGAGCTTAATATCAAATATAGGCTTAAATAGTCACAATTAGAAGTAATTCACATATCATCAGTAGTTTTTGAAAATAAATATTTTTTTCCAAGATTTTTAATAAAAATTTCAATGTTAAGAAAAACAGCATAAAAAATATGGGACATATTTAATTTTAATTTCACATGCGTACTTCTCAAACTATCTAGAATCTAGTAAACCGCAAGATAAAATTTATTTTAATAAATAAATATTTTATTAACAATTAAATTTGGCTTCATTGATTTTTTGCCAAAATTATCCCATATTTGGAACTTAAAGTGACTGTAAAACATGACTAAATAAAACTATCATAAAATCTGCGGCCTATTACACCCTGAAAGGTTTTTCAAACATGTGTACCGAATTTTAACGACTTTTAATGAATTGTTTTGGAGATATCACGTTTTTCGCGGACAAGTTTTAGCGAAATTTTCATTTTTCAGAAAACGCATTTAAAAATATAATAACACATTAGTTCAAATAAATATCAAGGAATAAAACATTAAAGGAATAAGAATAAAAACAAAGAGTGTTTTAAAATCTTAAAAGTTGTGGCTTTATTTTTAGGTCATAAAAATGTTTTTGAATTTTTCTTCGAAAATCGCTTTTTTTAACCTAATCGGATAACTTAATGAAATCTGAAATATAGTTTTAAGCGGGGATTCTGAAGGTCGAAGATGAAACTTCCTTGCCCTTGTCAAATCAATGAAAGATTCACCAGTCACGAAAGTCATTGATTAGTTTAAATTAGTTTTATTATTATCCTATGCTATCCGAGGGCTATTTTGAAAATGACTCGTAAATTTGAACCCCGATCAGATAACGAGGGTGACACCTAAGCTTCCACCCGCTCTCCAAACTTCCGCACCAAACCAGCGGGAGGACGCTTGACCCACTACGTCTGATTCAGCGTGCTACAAGCACGCATACACGGTGGATCTTTACTGGAATCGGGTTTCGAGCATGGAACCCTCCGGCTTCGAGGCTGAGACCTTACTACTAGGCCACCTCGGGTCCCAAAAGTCATTGCAGATACGAACGTCCGTTCCTTTTGACTTCTCGCAGATTTGATATTCTGGCATTGCCTTGTCAACAGTTTATTTAGCCAGCACATATGTTGTAATATAATAGGACAGAGAAGTAAGACTCTCTATAGGGCGATGAAAGATACCACACATTAGCTACATAAGAGGAAAACAACTCGAATGGCTTAGTCGTACAACAGTTGCAGCAACTGGTATGTGGAGGAACAATGTCTGGCACAACCCTAACTTCACACCTGTAAGGAAAATGTTAAATAAAAGTAAATTCTAAATAATAATTCCTGTATAAGATCTTTCGACAAATGAGATCGAATTCTTGCATGCAGAAGCATTTTATGGTAAAACTATGAAAAACTGTATCTGAAATCTGATATATGAAAATCTGTATTTCTGAAATTTACACTGAAATATGCATGCACTCATAGAAATGCTAATTTTGAAGTAGATATAAATATGAAGATAACCATTGTGTGTGGCCAATCTAATAATAAACTTCTCTGTTGTTTTTTTGTCAATCTGAAGTCAGGCTGTTTTTGTTTTCTTTACTTTTTAGCAGAATAATCAGGACATTCTCTTTTTGTTCAAAATGAGAAAATGTCGCCTTGCAGTTTCCATTCAGCTATGCAAATATTTCCTCATAATTTTGAAGCCTTTTTTTACATTTCTGGATTGGTAAACAGGAGCTTCTTGGAGTTTAACAAAAAAACAAAGCATCCTCTTTGCGCAAAAAAAAAACGGTAAACCATTTTTTTACGTTTATTACTTTGAATTTATTCCAGTGTGTATAAAAATCTGCGTCAAGAAATTTAAGATTATGAAAAAGCTCTCCAAAGTTTTTTTCTACAGATGGTTGTAAAATATAAAGGAAGGAAAGAATAAATCTATACTTATAAAAGGGAATGTGTGTGCGTGTGTGCGTGCGTGCCTGCATGCGATGTCCAGAAGAATCTGTCACACTAACAACCTTGAAATTTGGTACACAGGTAGCCTTAATGGTGACTCAATGTACCTCGAAGCCACAATTTTAAAATTTAATCTAGAAAACTTTTTATTTAATGTTTTGTGTTGTTTTGATTGATTTTTCGCATTAATTTCTCAATAGAATGGTTTTGAATAATTGTACGACAAAAATAGACACACCATCGAAAAGAACACACAATTTTCGTTCTAATGAAGTTAGTTTTGAATTTTTAACATAATTTACTGAATTTTGAGAAATTTTTAAAAAATAGTCACTTTTGCAATCGAAATTTTATTTTTGTTTCTAAATTTGCTGCATCCAACGTTCTAATAACACTATTATTTTCAATTCTTTTCAGCTTTATAACTGCAACAGTTCTGTCGGATTTGAAATAAGAGCAGTTAAAATATCTTTTCCCGTTTTTGTTTAATTAATTTTTTCCTGGTCAGCTGAAAGATATTTTTCTGTACCGAGCTCCCTCCCGCGACACTTTTCGGGGACGTTGCTGGAGAATTTCATTGGCTGACGGTGCAGAGCGCAGGTGACGTCATAACCTTCAACTGAATGACGGATTTTTATTTTCGGCAAGGTCTTAACGTGTTTACGTCTCGCATATTTTCTTTGCTTTATATTAATCATTTTCACGTTGCAATTTTTTAATATTGTTTGGAATTAACATACTCTGTATTTTCTTCAGTTGAAATGTCATTATCGCGAAGAAAAAGAAGCGGGAAATTCAATAATGTGTATCTTTTATTTTGTTCTCAGAACTTTTTCATTCCATTATGGGCGTTTTTTTTTTTTTTTGTTGAAGTCCTGATTCCACGGGCAACGCCGTACACGTACTGCTAGTAGTGCATAAAAATAAATCAGATAGCTTTAAAGGGGAAATATTGCAAATGTCTGTAATCTTATTATAATTGTAAATTTTTTATTAGAGATGAAATCGAATAAATAATTGGAAAGAGAGAGAACATATATTAGTTGGTCACTCCCATTAATGACAATAAATTTCGTCGCAGTTAAGCAATAAGGAGTCACCTGTAAAGCGCTATTTTTTCCAGTAGTGGTGTAAAAAAATATCTTTGGAATTGTTATTAATTTAAGATAATAAATTCAGTTCATTAAATTACTTAATTTTCTTTAATTAATTTTCTTAATTGATAATTAATTACCAAGTAAAAACATTTCGTTTTGGTTTGAGATAAGAAATGGGAATATATTCGTGTTTATTTTCATCAAAAAATTTGGCGAGAATTTATGCCAGCCTTGAAAATTACATTAAAAAATTAATAAACGTAGTGGAAAGTATTCTTCCCACGGCCTTAGAAAGGGTTAAAGTATATCTTCTTAAAAACGAAAAAGATCCAAAAAAACATTCTAATATTTTAGTTTTCAATAATAAATCATTGCAATGTAAGTAACAAAATGTTTAATGAATAACTGGAAATATTGGTAAAATTTCTCGAAGCAACACACTGAAGTACAGTTGTAATAATGAGTTGGTAATTCGTAAAATAATGGTTGGCCTCTGAATAGAAACTTAAAAATCAATTTGAAGCACATATGCAATTAGTAACACAATGCAATGCTCACCTTTTCAGAATCAATGATTTATTGTCGCATATTACAGATATGATGATTTTTTTGCACTGTATCAAAATTAATGACCCCTAGACATTAATTTTGGTACCCATTTAGAACCTTCCATGAAATTTGATATCCGATTAGTTACCCAATCCAATGCTCACATTTTGAGAAACAATGATTTATTGTAATATATTACAGAGACGATTAGATTATTGCACTGTACCAAAATTAATGAATTAAATTAAAATTAATTAATCTCTTGTGCCACAAAGCACAAAACAAACCAAAATTAATGACCATAAACTCTCGCATTACTCGGTTAAAAATTAACGCGTTGTACGAATACTTATCATTGGTAATCTCCCAGAACCAGGAAATTTATCTACAATGGGGTCTATTGTATTGTCTGCCATGTTATCTAGGGGTATACTGCAATGCATTTTAATCAGTCTGTTGTAGAATTTGCGTGACCTGCTTGGTTTTACTTTAGGGATCCATAATTGTCAAGCATTAATATGGTACATAAAGGTGCTAAATAAAAAAAAACATGAAAAAAGTGGGTACGTAATGGCTTATATTACTCTGAAAAAATCAATACTGTTTAAGCAATCTAATAAAATTAATCTATAGAATTATTTAAAGGATGCAAGGCTAATGCTTTCTAACCAAGTTATATTTTAAATTTCATTTTACCTTCTTAATTATATCACTTTCTTCTTTCACAAAATTATGAAATTGGCCGCAAGTCATTTTAAATTTGTAACGGCAAATCAAAATTTCTTCAGTCGTCTCCACTGACAACTTGTTTCTTTGGTCTGCCTGTTTCTTTCATCGGGTGTCTCACGAAGAGTTTAGGAGGAAAACGAACAAAGAGAGGAAAAAGAGTAATCTGGGACTGAGTAGTGAAATACGGTGACAGTCCAATATATACGGGACGTATGGCAACCCTATTTTAAGTTCAACATTAACACTAAGGTACGGTTTACAAAAGAGAGACCTCAGTCTAAAAAAAGGTAATTATTTCTTAGTTACGTAACTACATCCAATTGTTGTTGATGGTGTCTGCTGATGTTATTGAAAAGTGATGGGTTTTGAGGTGTAACGTCTTTCCGCTCGTTACAGTGATAGTCGGTCGAAGTTTCTTGTGTGACAAAATACCGTCAGATTTGAATCGCTAATAACTACGAGATTAATATTGCGAAAAGAATGGTAGACCCCACGACGGATAGATCATATCTGTAAGCGTTTGTCGATAGTATTTGTTCCGCCTGTGATGCCATCGTATCAGCGTAGACGCATGAGCGCGATTGTTATGAATTAACTTTATGTAAGGTTATAAATAAGTGCATCGTGGAAACACGTTTAGCACGTAAACACGTAAGAGCTTGATTCTGGTGTCATTTTAAAGAGCTTGAGGAGTATTACTAGGACCAAAAGTGAGACAATACAAATGTTTATCAGAATATAAGTTAAATTCGGAATTAAATTGAAAATTTCAAACTCTGCATGTTTTTTTATTATAATATACAGAATCTTCTTTCGAATTGTACGAAAATTAGAGAATACCTGACAATACGTAAAAGAAACATTGTATTAAAATTTGAATATTACGGGAAATATGAGCATTTGTCGTAAATAATGTTTTTTGTCGTTTTAATGCATACGCGAAATCTAGTTCTATATGCTGTCAACAGATGGCACCATCAAAAGCTACTCTAAATAAAACATAAGAAAGGCACAATTCGGGCCCGCGCCATAGAGTCCGGGATAAAATCATAAAACAAGTGCTTCTTATTAATATGTAATTTAATCATCAATATCTTTAGTACAATATTTAAACAGAGTAGTATAATTGTAACAAAATTGATAAATCACGAATTTATCGCATGCAGCAAAGGTCTATTGTAGCTTGTGATTTAACTATTTTATGTTTTTTCTTATATTTTTTTAAAAATAACCACACAAATAATGAACGTACCGCGCTCTGGATAGGGGATTCCTCCAAGTTTTCCATCATGTGATTCCACTTTGTGGCATCTCAGATTTTTGGGTATGCCGCAGTTAGATTTCTTTTACTTTGGACTTCATTAAAGTGATTCTGTACCAGTACTTTGGACGATTCTGAGCGATGCATATCTGCCAAAAACTTAAACATTTCTGTAAACATTGACAAGATATAATATGCCATTGGACATCTGCAGATCCATTGATGATGTTCACATCTAACTTTCTTAAATTGTTGAAAGAAACTGAGAATTGCTTTGAAACATTGCATATCTGCATAGAATGTAAGCAGTATGTCTAAAATTTCGAAAGGGATCAAATACTTTTGGACATCAGTATAGTTACCTATGGTCATCACAATGAACTTTATTTATCTAAAAATGCAAACGTTTCAAGCAGTATATCTGTTTAATATTTGACATAACGTTCTTTCGACATCTTCTGAGCCACTAGTGATTCTTACATTGAACTTCTTTAACCTATAAATACAAATTGAGAAGTTGCTATATTTAATGCTTTCGAAATTTATTATGTATGGGTATCTGAGTGTAATCCACAATTTGTATATACTTTTAACCCATATGTCAACAACAGTATCATCAAATAAATCAGAAAACCAGTAATAACTGAAGAAGAATTTATGTTTACCTAATGCAGGTATGAATATATCAGCTGTAGGTTTGAATGAATTAAAATTCTTGAGTATATGAAGTTCTTAATCAAGAAAACTAGTGACTTTCTAAGTGTTAAAATGTATATTATTAGGTATAGATGATTCTCGAATTCCGAAACCCTCCTCGCTTTTGCGCATGCGTCAGGAGGAATTAATTTCACCAAAATAGGGGTGAAGTGATAAATGGAGGGGGGAGATATTTACATTTTACTTAGCTCGGCCTAACAAAAAACTCCGGAAATGAGCTCATCGTACTCATTGCCTGCCACCATTCTCCGAGGTAAAATAGTCAGATAGTGCTAGTCTTGGCAGTTTCGAAACGATCTATAAAATGCAATGAAAGTAGTTATCCTGCTATCGAAATGTAGTCGGCCAAAACAAATGTACCAGTAACACGCCACGGCGAAGGATAGTTGCTAAAGATCTGTAGAAAAATTCTTTACACAGCAAATGCATGCTTCGTTAATTTGTCTGAAGTCTGCAGACGTATCGAACGAAATTGTTCGAAACATGGCACAAGCTGTGTTCTAGATTTCCTTTCACTTTCGTAATCAATGATCTAGTAGTACTGACAGTTTTTTCGATTTGGTTGCTACGAAATGGACGGCAGAGGTTTCTGTAACTCAGAGATTTTTCTGCTAGTGATACATCCATTAAAGTCTAAACAAGTAGTTCAAATTCTACTGAAAGTAGAAGTTCTTTCTACAATTGAGTTTCCTCTGGTTCGGTGACTTGGAATGTCGATTTGTGATAGTTGACGATAATAGATGATAAATAGAATTCTAATGAATTAGTAATAGTTGACAACATCAAAATCATGAAAAGATTTTGAATGTCTCATATTTGGAGCATTGCAATCGATAAAATATTCAGCCTTGATCCTTT
>BGPR01000401.1:246839-261287 GCA_013235015.1 Araneus ventricosus | reverse complement strand
ATATTTGGAGCATTGCAATCGATAAAATATTCAGCCTTGATCCTTTGCGAAATCTTCACGTTTCAGACTTCCCTGAATCAGAGAAAAATATTCTTCAAATTATGTCTTTTTATCTGTGTGTGGACACGATAACTCGAAAACAGGACTAGACATACTGACGATATTTGGTAATTTGTCTTTACAGCAAAAATAAAGATCTGTATCAAATTTCGGATGAAATCTGTCTACGTAAAGCTGTGTGTTCATCCGTGTGCAAATGAACACGGCAACTCAAAAACTGAAAGAGCCGGATGAATTTGGTATTACTAATATAATAGCCCAGATCTGTCTCTCACTGATCCGGTAACGCTCTGACATCACCAACAATAAAATTCGTACCATAGCACTGCGAGACGTTAAACAGCATCATTTCATTTTTGAGCACTTAACTTTCAGTAATTTTAAATTTAAAAAAGTAATTGTCGTTCAAATTTCAAATTTAATAGCTCTAATATAGTGAAATAAAATTTGCTATCGATTGATATAAAATTTATCTCGCTATGATCAATTTTTCCAGAGAAATTTTGAATTATATTAATAATATATTTCAAAATAATTTCCGTTTTTTAATAGAACGTAGTAAATCACGTCAGTGATATATCATGCGCGTGATATAGTTTGGACGTCATGACGCATCTGATTATTTATTGCAATCGTGTTTATATAATTTGATAATAATTTTTGGCAACGTTTGACAAGCAGAGAAGTTCTTTGTTTTGATTAGAATTTCGAAAAAGAATTCCTTTGAAATTTTAATTTTTGACTTACGTTTGACAAGCTAAGAATTTTATGGTTATTGAATTATTATGTACATATTTTATGCATATTTTTGACTATAATTTAATACTTTACAATCATGTATTAGTTTAATATATATTTTACGATGAATATCGACGAAGAACCCATCGCAAAAAGACGGCGGATGACAAAGGAAAGAAAAGCAAGACGGTTAGCGAGGCAAAGTCGGATATCACAGGACAGGAATCGTGCAGTATAGATGGAGCCGATTATAGAAGACGCATCGAAGCCGAAACTCCATCCCAAGCTGTCATAAAACATATGTTTATTTTATTTGTTTTCAATGAATGTTAAAAACTTCTCTCGCATATATATCTATTTAAACACGTCAAATTTGATGGGAAATCTCTCTAATGAAGAGGCAATTTGCACCCGTCATACCAAGACGGGTGATTTTCTAGTAACAACATAATTGTATATCTGTATCAAATTTTGGATTCAATCCGTCCACAAGTTGGCTGTCTGTCGGTCTGTATGTTCATGTGCATATCAATGTGATAACTCAGAAACGCGCGCAAGTAACTACACTGTAAAAAAATATCCGTTTTATTCCCGGACTTTTT
This sequence comes from Araneus ventricosus, assembly GCA_013235015.1. Lineage (NCBI taxonomy): Eukaryota > Metazoa > Arthropoda > Arachnida > Araneae > Araneidae > Araneus > Araneus ventricosus. The sequence continues at coordinate 259,887 of BGPR01000401.1, read as the reverse complement.
CCGTATATTTGACGGTTTAAAACTGTTTTGTTGACAAAACGGTTTTTCACCGTTTTCCGCTCCAGCCATAAACGGTTTAAAACCGTCAGTTCAAATTCTATTTTTCGTCATACGGTATTGCTTTCCGTATGATAACTTTCCCTTTTCTTAAATGTAATTTTATTGCATTCATTTCATGTTTTTAATAGGGTTCCATCTCCGCTATTGTTTACGCATGTTGCAGTAATCTGTTGTCACTTATGAAAGCTAACCTTAAAACACGTGTTCTGGCAATAGTTGATTTTTACACCACTAGGTGGCGCCCCTAGAGCTATAGTGACTTTAAAACTCAAATAGATTATTTTTACTTCATTTTATGAAGTCTCCGGTGGTCTAGGGGTTAGAGCGACTGCCTTTCATTTCTATGAACGCGGTTTCGATCCCCGGCTCGGAGGAGTTAGAAGTTTTGTCACCATCGAAATCGTCCAAGTAAGTTCAATCAAAAATCATATTAATTAAACTAATTGAAATTAATAATTAAGCCTTGATTAATTAATACTCCTAATTGATAATACACATCAGCACATTTCAACTCAACTCGAACAGAAGGAGAAAAACAACTCAACTCAGTCGATGACGTCACTTACTTCGATGACTTAATTTTTACGGAGAAAACTTGATTTCATACGGTAAAAAACCGTTGTGACTACGGATTTACTTCGTAACTTTTACGGTTTTGCACAACCAACCCAGCTGCCAGTTTAAAACCGTAAATTTTACGGGATTTTTTTTACAGTGTAGGCGAATGTGTTTTAGTATGCGATATTTGCATCAAAATTGCTAATGTTTCAAATTTCAGACTCTGAAGCTCAATGAGATGTGTCCAAATTGCATACTCGTCAATTAAAGACGAAATTAAACACAAAACGGACCACAATGGGAAAGTATACCAGAAAGTCAAGGGAGTTAGCTGGCTTAGTTACATATTTCCGGTGAATCACTTAATTATAAGTTAATATTTCTAACACTAGGCTACTATAAAATTACATCTTTGCCCGTAGTGTGGAGACCTCTAGAAAAATGCATACGTTTGAAGTTTGATATATTAGCCGCCACTACTCACGTTTGATATTCAACCATCTATCTAACTAGATGGCTCGTTCTCTGCTATCTCCTTCTCTAACTTCTGTAGAGGGAAATCTCTCGAATATCGAACCATCTAATGTGATTAGATGGTAGGTATGAATCGTATTTTATCGCCATGTGAATCTTATTTGATTCATATGGCGATTAACGTGTAATGGATACTAACACCAAAAATTACGGTGTAATACCATAAAATTATGTCATGGGAAATATAATCCAAAATAAAATTAGATTTAAGTTATAAGAAATAATAATGAATTTAACGCAATTGGTTCTATTAAGTTCTAAGAATTCTATCTAAAGTTATGTCGAAATTTCCAGGAAAAGGGAGAATTATATGTTTAATTCTTAGGTTGATGTGAAATAACTTTCCTTTATTTGCCTGCAACCAATAAGCATGCGTTCTTAAATTGCAGTATTATGTCATTTTCTTCTGGTTTGTTACAGTTATGGTGTCGTTCACAGGAGCTAGGAAGAGCACATTTGTCAATGTATTATATCATTATGTATTATTTGTTTTTGTTTCTTCTTAAATGAGTTTGTAAGCTGTAACTGCATTAGAAACATGTCGTTAAGAGTTAGGCGTAGAAAAGAAAAGATAGAGAACAGAAAATAAGGACAGAAGGATAACAGATTTACTGAGATAACACTTACACTAAAAATGGTATCGAATATAAATGGCGCAAATAGTAAGCGATATTCGTTAAAAATGGCAAATTGAAAGAACGTAGGTAGTAAAAAATTTCAAAGTGTCCATGAAAGTGGCAAAAGAAAAATTCACTGGAAAAAATATAAGGCAAATAAACAAACAATTATTTAAAAACAGCAAAAGGATTGTTCATACCGCTGCGAGCAGCAATTGCACGGTGCGCAGTAGATTGAAAACTTTAAAAAGCGCCGGGAATTTATCATGTAAGCATGAAGCTAACCCATTAAGAAGTATACTTTTACATAAATTTTAAGTTTAATACCAACTAGTATTAAAAGTTAAAAGTTTCAGCTAGATCAGCAAAATCAAAATCTAATGAAAGAAAAGAAAAGAAGATAATATACAACCCCCAGAGAATGATCTAACTTTGAAGTCAGTCTCATTTCTTTTAACCACTCTCTCGCGTTTTTCGGGAACTTGACTCGATTACAAAGGCGAAAAAAATTTCGCACATAAAAAGAGAGTTCAATTGCCTTAACGTGCTTAACAAAGAAAACGTTTATAACGAAAATAAGAGACATAAAATCTGGCAGTAAAGGTTACTGTTACCTTATTAAGTTTAGTTTCCAGTAACTTAATTCAAGTAATTAAAAATGTCCATGAGAGAAAAGACATTTAGTTCACTTTGTATAATACATTTTAGAAGGAAAACTACTTATCTGTAAATCAAGTTTAAAGTAACTTCGTTTGTTTTCTTCTTTGGCGAGTTTTATTACGTTGTTTTTTTTACATTATTCTTTCATTAATAGCGAAATTCTAATAATGTCTTTCAGATTGCGGCAACTGTTTCTTTAGATAATGGTGGCTTTTCTGGACCTTTGTTTCTATTTGAAAAGACGCAGTCTTTTAAATTGGAATAGAATATTAATTCTTTTAAATACTTTGAAATAACGATTTATTGAAAATGAGTAGTGTATTAATCGAATTTTCAAGAACTTAAAAGTACATAAAATTTAACATAATGACGACTTTGACCTTGTGCTAGATTCTCTGATTTGAGACCCGATTCCATTTAAAAATTACTTTTTAAACATTGCTAATAAAAGTTAAACTCGTCTTCGTCTAACGCTGCTCCGATGATTTAATAAGGAAATTTGGAAAAGGAGTTCCAACTTAGATGTCATAACTATCATCTAGCGTTTAGAAGTAACTTAACGTTGTACTGTGTAACGAAACTCTTGTAACGTTTAACTGTTGAAGGAAAGTAACAGAACGTTGAACTGTACTTTCGAAATAAAACATTCCAAACGATATTATATAAAATCGTCGTAGAATGCCTAAATGTTATCAATTCAGAGCTAAACATATCTAGTAAATGTCATCTAACGACATTATGGGCACTGTCTTATGTTGTACTGTGACGTAGTGCAACAAGTGTAAAAAACCCATAAGACGTGGAATGGATTCCAAAACAAATTGAGGGAGATAACTTAAGGTGTATCTTCGGAAAATCGATTGACACTATTAAGAAAAATTATAATTTCAATTTAAGGCACTTAATTAAACATTAGATATGAATAAAGGGTGTCCACGAAGTCTTTACAATTTCAAATATTACTCTAAAGTTATTTGAGGAAATATGGTAATCAGACTTGTCCCATCAACCTTTATAAAAGTTTGTGCCTGCATTCTATTTGTGTATTTCATGTGCCCCTGTCAGTGAAAGAGTGGCTACTGAATGAAAACTCTAAAAAATGGCGATTGAAGAAAAGGCAAAATGTGCATCGTGGTTCATTGAAACAAAAACGGATACTCAAACTCAACGAAACGGTAGAGCAATTTATTGAATGAATCCGCAGTCACGTCAGTCAATTCGTGAAGAGCGTAAGAAATTTATGGAGACGCGAGAGTATTGTATAATGAAAGGAATAAACCTCAACAAATATCGGAGGAAAATGCTCGTTATCCTACAAAACACATCCCTACTGTATCAGACAGTTATGTCTACTACTTTCAACAGTGCGCAAGGTTCTTTATAAGAATTTGAAAATGTGCGCTTATAAAGCTTGTGGTTGTAATGTTCGCTTGTGGAAATCTATATACTCCTCAACATATATGACAAATTTACATTATTGATGAGAAATATTTTTCGTTCACACAGAAAACTTATAAATATGTAAAAACATTAGTCGTTTTATTAAATAAAGTTGCAAATAATATATATACTTTATCTGAAAGTCTTTTATTTGTCTATACTTTCTATGAAATCTCTTGGATTTCTGTTCTTCATGTAATTTTGAACAGTAAATTCAGTTTTAGAACAGTTAAAGGTTTATAAGAAGCATCGCATAGGGATGGTTACTAAATAACATCAATGGATTAATGTGCAAACATATAGAAAGATAAAGTGGAAAGAAAAATTCTGCATTTATGTTAATATTCAGAGAAAGGAATATTTTTAATAACTTAACAATGGCAAAAACACGGAATGAAGGATTTTATAAAACGAAAATTCGGTTTGAATTTAATTGCAATAATAGAAAGATTTGATACAAATTGTGTTTGAAATGAATTGTGAAATGTTTATTAAAATTGGGGAGGGGAAGAAAGTATGCCATTTAAATTCAGCTCAGTTAAAAGAAAAGTTTCTGCTCATTAAGATGGTATATAAATCATCTTCGTGCAATACATATTTCTGAAGTTATTGGCGAAAAATAAGAAAAAACACCGAAAATTGGCTTAATTTTTTTTATTTGATTAAATATTTTAAGAAGTAATAAATTTGGGAAATTGAAAAAAGCACAGTTGATTTAGAAATGAACCCCAGAATGGCATGTGCAAATTTCATGTCGATGCTGCTCACAGTTTAGGAAGAATTCTTTTGACAGATATACCGGTAAAACATCATTTTTTTTCTTCCTAGATCTTCTCTCTTGTATAGAGAGAAGCCGGACTAAGTAACTTTGTAAGGCTTAACACTACCGGAAATAAAAATGTCCAAAGAAAATAATATTTTTTTATTATTTTTAATAGCGGCAAAAGCACGTGTATAAAACATTTCATGAAATAATAATTTGGATTGAATTTAATTTTATATCTATAAAAAAACATTGTTACAAATTGTGTGTAAGTTTAAATTTTGAATGTTAATTTTAATTAGAGCATAAGTTGTACCGCAATGGAATTAGTATCATTAAAAAGATATTTTTTGTTTTTTAAGATGGTGCAAAAATAATTGTTAAACTGTCAAATTGTCAAATAACGTCTGAAATATTTGTCAATTGTCATTAACAAATATTTCAAAAGTTATTGGCAAAAAACGTGTAAGCATTAGATTTAACAGTGGTTAATTTTCGTTATTTAATTAAATATCTTAAGAACTAATAATTCTGAAAGTTGAAAATAGCACAGCTGGCATAGAAATATACCCCAGAATGTCTTGTGCAAATTTCATGTCGCTACCTCTCACCATTTAGGAGGAGTTCTTGTGACCGACAGACATGTGTATTTTCTGTTTTATATTATAGATTAGACGCAACAATAATAAATTACATTAGTATAAGCCATTAAAATCATGCATTACATCTAATTTATTATTAATTTCCATATTATATTGTTCTCCTGATTGTCATATTGTAATGCGATTTTCTTCAAACGAGTCATCGCATTATGAATTTCGAACGAACATAATATAAAAGAGGGTCGTCAAACGAGTTATAGTTGATAGCGAACTTTTGGAGTTGAAGTAATTAAAACCCGAAGCTGGAAATTTCTGCATGTCTTGTTGATATCATCTAGTTTAAATTTACAAGAGGAAAGATTGATGGTCTCGTGGGGAGAAGACTAATGTTGTAACATGAAGGATTTCATCAGATTGGAATATTTGATATTCTCGTCGAAATTAAATTAATTTCGAAAATAATCTTTCGAGTACTACCGGAATGCCACTTAACCTTTCCCCTACCGGCTGTACTGATGCTGAACCAGTGACATTTTCCACTGAATGCAGGATAATACAGATGCTGTATTATTAGCTCATTAGACGGTCACTATCCAGTGGAAATTATTTGTACTCTTTCTAACCACCCTTTAGATAATTTTATTCCCTTGTCCTATTAGATTATTGCATGGCGGATGGATAGATTGATGTCTAATAAGATAATCTTTCCAACCACCCTGTGAATAATTTTACTCCCTTGCCCTATTGGATTGTTGCAGGACAGAAGGATAGGTTGATTTCTATCAAGAGCGTCTTTCTAACCACTCTATAGATAATTTTACTACCTTTTCCTATTGTATTATTACATGATAGATGGATAGATTGATATATAATAAGAGAAGACAAAATAAATAATTTCAAGGGATGTTTAAAGAACCAAATATCATATTTTCCAATGACTTAGGAAAAGAGGTGGAAGAACATTTATGTTGAATTAACAAAATCTCCACTTCGATGGAATGCATTGAGATCAAATCCTTCCATAATCTGAAGGCTACAGAGATCTATGAGAATAATTTCTAGTCTCATTTTATTGTTCTATTTTTAATCGTTTAAATATTTTTGCAGCTATCTTTTTTTTTAATTTTTTTTAAATCGAAATTATACCGAAAGGTTGATTCATACACAATTCAAGTATGAATCAACTTGTTTTTAGTGAAAGAGTTTTCTTAAGTTTTATATCACGTGCATTAGGGTAGAAGGGAAAATATACTTTTTTTTGTTTTTTAACTTGTAATAAAGAGAAAAAGTTGCCTTTTGATGCAAAAAGGATAAAAATAAAATTTGATGCCAAATCTGAACATGTCTTTCGGTGCCGCAAGTACTATAAACTTTCATGAATTTGAGAAACTTTGCTCTATTTCAATCTTTTTCTCTAATTTCTCATTTGCAGTAAAAAAACCTCAAATTAAATATTTTGTACTCTTTATTACTATCTATTAATAGAACAAACGTTTTTAGGGTGTTTAAAACCAATTGTGAGTACATAAAAATATTAATTATTAACCAAATGTGTGCAAGAAATTGGTTATGGAAAAATAAAACGTGCTGTTTTATAAATTGGGAATTATTTCTCTGATGTACTTTTAAGTGAGGAAAAACACTTACAAGTACTTTATGTATGCTTGTAATTGCTGCTGTGTAGCAAAATGTGCTTGGTGTTTTGCCAAACAACCGATAATCAGTAAAGTTAACGGGGAAAAATTTTTAGTACTGTGAGGTAATATTTGTTTGTGGAGCGAGTTGTTGAAAGCTCAATAAATTAAATATTTATATTTTCTTACAGCCCATATTTTTTTCTTCTACAATCCATATAAAAATAGCAGTAAAAATGTATATATTTTCCTTAGATGCGAGTGAAAAAGGGCATGTTAAAATATCTATGTAAATATAGGTCGTTTTCGCTTAATTTTATAGTTTAGGACAGAATATCGAGCATTTGTTTATAGACGAACCTCTTTCCCTTGCCGAATTTGATCCAGAATATGATAAATACTTACAATTTTGGCGTAAATACCAAATATCATTACTTTTTTTCGTTTTATTTCTTAAAATTATCTTGTTCACATATAAACAGACAGCTCTAATTCCAAAAATGTTTCTTTTGGACTCAAGAAAGTCTATAAAGGGAAAAATCCCCAAATCTACAGGTTGAATTATTTTATTATTGCAATACTGACGTTTAGACTCCATGACGCGTCATGATTATAGTTTTTGTCAACTTTATAGACAACACCAGGTAGGGATAGAATGGATGGATTGGATGCCACCTACTGTGGTGTTGATTCTATTCCCCCAAAAATTTCGGGTGACGATTTTTCTTCATCATTTTTAATATTTTGCTGCTAACTTTTTGTTAATTTTTTAAAATCGAAAAGTTGATTCAAACACAATTCAAGTATGAATTAACTTGTTCTTAGTGAAAGATTTCTTTTAAGTTTTATATCACGTGCATGCTAGAACCTCAGATAGTATTTTGATATCAAATATTAAAATTCAGAAAATCATTGAATAATAATAAATACTCAACAAAAATTACTGAAAAAGTACTAAAATTCGACAAACAAGAGTAAAAGATGTGGAAAATGAAATAGTTTTGTTAAATGGTTCTCATACGTTTAAGGCTGAGAAACACTGTATTAGGCATTTTTGGTAACATAATTATGTTGCCAAAAATACCTAATACAGCCAACATACAAATTAAGGATAATTAACAAAAATAAGCGTAAAATACCTATTAATGGAGATTTTGGGGAAAGCAATATTTACATTTTCAGTTTTATGATTCTGCGTTGAGAAGGCATTCTTTAAAATTGTTCTTCAAGCAAGTCATTTTAAATGTTTGTTAGTGTAGAACTTTTCCCAATGAAAAACGGAAAATTATTATAATTTCAGTATTTGATTCTAAAAGGAATAACACGAAAAATAAATTGAAACGAAAAGAGAGTTGGACCAATTTTCATTTCAAGAATTCTCCCAAATAATAATTTCAGGAAGCAAATTGCTTTTTAAAGAGCGAATCCCATTGTGTTCACCCAAACAAATTTAGTTGTCTTTCAAGAACTCGCATCATCCTTCGTCCATGTTAGATCCCATTACAGGTAATTTGCGAGAGAACTGCAGTTATGAGACCAAAACAGAAGAAAATGTTTGATAAAGGAAAAACCTTTTTCTTTGTCCACATAGAGAATGCAATCTTTTCATAGATTCTTTAAGTGAAAACACATTTCACTCTCTCCTATTAAGGTATGTGATTTGATTTCTTAAAGATGTTAAGATAATGGAGACAGGCTTCATCCATTCTTTTTTCCTATTTTTCCTAAAAAGGGTATCAAATTAAATGTTCTTCATGTTTCTTTTTTCCAAGCAGCACTTAATGACTCTTAAAAGTTTCATCTTAATTTATTTTTATACATGGAAGCAAATGTAGTATTTTGATGGAAAACAAAGGATTTTTTATACTTTAATTTATCTAAATTTCACTCGGGCGTTTTAAGTTTTTCTGTCGATTTTATGCATTTAACTATTTTCTGTTAATTTTGTTTATTTACTATGTGTTTCAAATAGAATAAATGGACCAATCAATCTAAAAGGAAACAGAAATGTCCTTAATAATTTAGAAAATTGAATCTTACAGCTAATGAAAAAATCTCATCATTAATTAGCCTTAATTTTTACAAATTCATTGTGCTTTGGAATATTTGTTGTTGGAATCATCGTCTTTTGGAATTCTTGTGTAAGTAATAAAAGGTATTCTTTCAAAAAAAAAAGATACACATGCAATTTCGTATGAAATTGTCATTATGTTAATTTTGCATACTAATGCTGCTTAATGGTTAAAATTTAAAGAAATTGATACATTTTTGTTTTTAAACAAATGGGAAAGGCATGATCACTAATTTTATTCCATGACTTAAACTTTTTCTTAGAACTTAATAAACTTTGAAGCATTCCTTTTTCTGTAATGAGAATACTGAAATTTCAGAGATTATTCTTAGAATATTCATTCATGTAATTCACATATTAACTTCTAAAAGTCTCTGCCATTACTTTTATTCTCAGCATTCTGTTAGAAGTTGAGAACCTGAATAACTGAGAAACTAAATACACTACCAACATTTCAAAACATATCTTTTCGATGTTTGGTTTGAACAGCATAATTCTTCCGGTTTCCTATTGTTGAATATCCTGTATGTACAAGGAGCCAATGTTTATCTTTCATTATCTGTTTGATCCTTTTCAGAAGCGGATCTTAATTGCAGTTCGCATTGTCTGGTTGCCTGATATTTGTTCCGAGTAAATTTTAGAAACCATTTTAATACAAGAGCATATAGTTTTCAAATATTGCAGAAGACACGATGTATTCTGGATTTCTGAATTCCATTAATTGTTTTTCGGGGGGAGAAGGCATTTCCGAAATAGTTGTTCATTCAAAGAGTTTTCGATGCCTTATGTAGAAGTTTTGTAATTATTGGACGGTATTTGTTTTAATTTATGGAAAGTGGTTAATTTGTTATTTTAAGAATTCAGAACGGCTCGAATAATACTCAAATGGATACTAGGTAAGATATACTTGAAACTTAAGTAACCAATAAAATTCTTTTATTATTTTAAAAGAATTCTGTTGTCATAATAATACAGTGTATCATTCTGGTAGAATAATAACTAAGGATTCTTCAACTGATGACGAAGGTCAATGTTTTCTCATTTAAGAGTATGTGTCATATTTGAATGAAAGATAAGACTGTTCTACTCCTTCTTTGATTTCCACATTATTATTGCTGGAAAGAAAATAAATGATGAATAAATGTTTTACCCAACTCATAAATAATGTGTGTGATAAATGACAGTAATTCTAGCACTCAGGCTAGCTATAATTAACTGAATAACACAGAAATAAACAAAGAAAGTTCCTATCTCTAATCCGAAACTTCGTAGCATGATAATGTTTCAGGCTTGATTCGTCTGGATCAGTGGCGAAACCAGGAGAGGTGCTATGGGGCTGCAGACCCCCCCCCCTCACGAGCTAAACCAAAATTCTTGATTTTTTTAAAAAATTTCTACGCCTGTTTGTGCTTATTCTCTTTTTAAAAAATAAAACGTGGTATTGCTTTTTGGCTTGAAAGTTTTCCCGCTTTTCTAATCATTCTACCCGTACTTATAGTCTAGACGCGATCAAAACCATTTTTTGCCTAGTTATTTCATTGTGTTTTTATTAAATGATCGAAAGTATTGTAGTGTCCTTTGTGATTCTTACTGTCAGGTGAGTAAAGTTAAAGTGTAATCACTTACATAAGCCATGAGGTCACGACGATACAAAATTTTTATGACCTCAGCCCTCAGAACAAAATCCTGGATTCGCCACTGGTCGGGATTGTTTTGTTGTTGCATTCTGTGCGCAACGATTTTTACATTTCTCAATTCACAAAAATAATGCCAGCTTAAAGACATAATTCTTATATATTTAGAGATGTGTGAATATAGTGTAATAGCTCTAATTATTACCGTTAATAAAATCATTTTTAGCTTTCCAAAAAAAAGTATATCAATGTCCCTGCATCCCTCCTAAGGACAACCTTGTAGAACGTTTCACTGTTTTCGTACGATTTTTACATCGCGCAATTTACGAAAAGTAAAACAATATTATGTTAAAATATCAGATGGACTAACACAAAATCGTAATGAATTTCATGCCTAATTCACGGTGCTCCATGATGACTCGAAATTTTTTTCCGGCAATGACAGTTTCCTTATTTATTTTTAAGTCAGGGCTTTAAATGTGTTTTGGTTTTTGTATTTCATTTTATTTACTTTTAAATCCAAAAATTAAGCAATACCGCTTTAAATATATACGTTTTACTCAGTCATTTGAAGATGTGTTTAATCCCTTCACTCTGAACAACTTGTCTGACACGTGCATCGAATTACATAATTTTTGCTATTTAAATCCTTAATTAAGTCTACGTAACAATTAATTTTAAATACAAAACTCACTTGGAGACGCTTAAATGTATCAGGTATCCTTTACCATCTAGAATTGATCGAAATAATAAAAAAATATTCCAAATGGGTCGTGTCATCTAATTAGAACGTTAAATTAAATTCGTATGTCAAGGGGTTAATGATACTAAAACATTTGTTGAACTGTTGCAGCAATTTAATAGTAGAATGTTTCGACTTGTCTTAAGGGAAATCAGTACCCGATATGCTCTCAAAAATTCGATATTTTATATTTTTATGCATTTGAAATTTCCATTTCAAGACTTTTCTAACAATATAAGTCTTTTGCTCGTGTTCATATTAGAAGCAAGTTAAAATACACTTTTAAAAAATGTAAACAGATTAATGTAACACAAGATTTTTACCTTTAACTTGAATTATCTCAAAATGGTATTTTTGAAACTGCATGTACCTTTTCCTCAAATTCTACTTTATACATGCTCTTAAAATTTTCCTCACCTATTCTATACATATAAAAGTATATACTGATGTGAAATCTTTTTGTGACATTCCAAAAATATTTCGTAATAGTACTGATCTCGCGTTAGGAAATGGCATTTTTTGAAAAAAATCATAGTGACATTCAGTTAAACACATTTTTAAAAACAATAAGCTATATTTATGTAATAATTTCACTTTAGTATAGAGATAAATGTCTACTTAAACTGTATAAAAAATTTCAAACATGTACCTATAATAGATAGAGAAAAAAGGTATATAGAATATGATAAATTTAACATTGGCAGTATAGGGGTACTGACTCCCCTTAAGTAATGGATAGGGCACTGCTTTAACTTCTCCTTTTCTGATCTGTTCTGCATTATCTATCCCGATGGTCGTAGCTAGTTTTTCAAATGTACACTTTTGACTAACAAATTGACTAACAAAATGGGTTACGTCTTTCCGTACTTATATCAGACAGCTTTCTTTAACTTATAATTTGTATCATTTTTGGCCACATTGAATTGAATTCATTCTTAGAAGATACTCGTCAATAACTCCGCGACAGATTAAATTTGGAATCAATTCTACATTTGTGACGTCACAGCTGAGTAAAAGGGCAATGCGCAGTGAGATGTTAGATCACTTGCGCAGTTGCGTTTATCATTAGAGTGTGGCATCCCATAAGCTTGGCCAGTTGAGAGAAGTTATTGCTTAAACTATAAATAATTAATTCATTGATTTATTAGGTTGAATTTGGCTATAATTTTGGAAAGTTTTATTCCAAAACAAATTATGCCATCTAAAAATTTAAAGCTTATTTATTCAATTATGCCAGCTTCATTAATACCTATTATTTCTGTAATTTCTATATTATTTTAAAAAAGCAATTTTAGGTGCAGTTAAGTGATGTCTGACATGGGCTTTTATTTACGTTCGATATGAAATGGTGAAAGAATTATTCAGACCTTATGAATACAGTACACTATCTCTAAACCGACACTCCCACTTGTCTGATGCACCTGTTGGAATATGTTACTTGGTGATGAGTCATTCTTTCTTGTTAAAACTTGAAACCTTCCCCCTTTGACGATTCAGTTTATATTTTTTTATTGACCATCTATATTCGGACACTCTCTATAATCCCACAGGCGTCCGGTCCCATATGTGTCAGATTAGAGAGATCTAATACAGTTTCATTGATTGATTAGATTGATTTGACTAATAAACCATTTTGAATTTAGATGGGTCTACTAACCATTATAGTTTAAAATGCACTTAAAACTTCTGAAGTAAGACTTAAGGCATCCACATTTCCTTCCAAATGGGTTGAA
>BGPR01000401.1:221335-246829 GCA_013235015.1 Araneus ventricosus | reverse complement strand
GCTTGAAAACTCCAGGATTATTAATTTAATCTTGTTTGTCTTCAAACCCCTACACTTTCAGGAAATTTACCAAAAGCCCTTTATAAAGGTCAAACTTACAAACCAATTTAACTTCACAGAAATTCAACGTGAATATTCTGCCCGAATCCTAAATTTCACCTCCCCCTGAAATGGTTTGCAAACCCGTCAGCCCTTTGCACTTTTTATCTATAAATTAGATTTTGAGCGCTGGTTTCTTCTAATCCAATAAACGAAATCCAAACCCAGACCTCTTACTCCCCTTCCGGGTAACATGGCGAGCATCCCCAACGCTGTTCACCACCCACACACGCATGCGCCCTGGACAGACGATCCCTAGCATTTCTCCACCCCAGTTCTGACAACCCGCAGATCTCGGCAAACACCCGCCGGTTCTTGAGCTCGCCGGTGAGCGCCCCGGCTTCACAGGTAGCACCGGTTGTCACTTTTCCATGTGTCCACCGTCGCGACACTGGGGCTCAGGCGGTGGTGCTGTGTACCGGAGTTCTTTTCAGCAAGTACCGGCAAAGGTCAGTTTTTGCTTTAATTAAAATTCGCAGGTTTATTGCAGGAGTTTATTGCACATTTTCAGATGTATTTCTGTAGTGTCATGCAAACTTATATAAATAATGGGGTGTGATGAAATAGGATTGGCATTTGCCTAAAAGATTCGTTTTGCAAAGTTTACAAAAAATACTGTATACCGGATTTCCTTCCAACAAGTACCGGCAAAGGTCAGTTTTTGCTTTTATTAAAATTGGGCTGAGTTTATTATACATTTTGAGGTGCATTTTTACAATGTCATGCACATTTATATAAATATTCGGCTGTAATGAAATAGGATTCAGATTTGAGTGAAATATTAGTTTTGCGAAGTTTAAAAGAAATATTTGATGTAATATTGGGGGGCGGGGAGGATTTTTAATTCTTGTTTAGTTAGCAATATTCTAAAGAATTGCACTCGGTGCATACATAATGCGATTTGTCTTACGGATGGATTTAGATGAACAGCTTAGAATGAAATTTCTTTTGACAAAAATAAAGATTATCATATCATGCAAACATTTCTGTTGTCAAGTTTAGTAAAGATTATAAATAATATTTGTAGAAATATTGGAAATATTTAGTTCTTGTTTAGTTAACAATTTTGACAAGGATAGTGTTTAATGCATATGTAAAAGGATTGGTCTAATGGATGAGTTTTGACTACCAATTTAGATTGGGATTTCTTTTAACAACAATAAGAATTGGCATGTCATATAAACATTTATGCTGTCAACTGTTTACGTTTTTCTCTTATGCAGTAAGATATACTCTTTTAAAATTAATTCTTCTGCTCTTGAATATATTTCGGGGGAAGAGGGAATAAGAAATCAATATGCTCTTAAATAAGGAAGTTTAATATTTTAATGGTTTAATCTACTTATTGCTTTGTTGCAAGGATTAGCATTGAAACAATCCTGTAAAATAAATTAATGTACCCTTAAATAATACATTTTAATATTTTGATGGTTTATTTTGCAAGGATTTATTGCTTTGCTGCAAGGATTTGAACTGACAAATACCTGTAGTCCTCTCAGTACGATTAGGGCCTCCGTTAGTTTTTTTTTTGTAAAACTATTATAAGAAGCAATTTGCATTAAATAATCTTTGCCAAATACATTCCTCCAAAAGGTAGATATACTACGACCATATAAAATTACAGCAAGTTATCCGATTTGCCGATGACAAATTAACTTTACTGGCAATAATTCTGCAAATATTCATAAGCAAAAGCACGCATTGTCTTTTCTTGCATTTTTACTGCATGGATGTGCACAAAAAATTCTGTACTACTGTAAATGGAGTCAGTACCTCCGGTAGTTTTTATTTCAATGTTTGTAAAAAGCATTTTCCACTCACGCACATTTAACAATCTTTTCTTAATTTACAAATAACGTGCAAAAATATGCTTAGTATTGATAATATCAGCTTTGCGTGCGTTTTATAGCAATGCATTCTTTTTAAATCATGTACTACAAAAAAGTAAATCATCTGCTGCCTTAGAATAAATTTACCGTAATGATTCCGAATTACCGATGTTAATTTTCCTCACGACTGACGATAAATTTGGAAAGATTCAAAAGCAAAATTATGCATTGTCTTGTTTTATAAATGACATATCAAGTGCGTAAACATTTAAAACGCAAGATGGCAGATGTGCGAGATTTGCATGGAATTAGTGATCTTATTTCATGTCAACGCTGCAGCACCAGAATCCTGCGCATTTTCCGGGGACGGCATGCCTTTTTTAAAATCACTGAAGTGGAATGGCGCTTGATTAATTAACGCGAAATAACTCCTTTGTCTGGAAAATGAGATTTATTTACGTGATTTTTTTATGATAAAATGTTTGAAATTTGTACCTTAATATATTATTATGCTAATAAGGATTTTGAAAAGTTTTGATAATTGTATTAACCCTCTAAAGGGTCATTTTCCCTAGTTGTGATATAATAAAATGACTTTGGGATTGAGATTAATTTTAGAAAAGAAATTTATTTATCTTATTGGATGACATATTTTTTTTTAAATTTTTATTTTGTCAATTAATAAGTAATTAACAGGCCAAGACATTTCGTTTTGGTTTGAGATAAGAAACTTGAATATCTAGGTTTTTGTTTCATCGGATAATTTGGAGAGAACTTACGCCAACCTTAAAAAATGCATTAAAAACTGATGAATTTTATAGAAAGTATGCTTCCCACGGCCTTAGAAAACGTTAAGAAAGAAATATAAGGTCGTTTAATTATAAATATCCCTGTTAAGAATATTCGGAATAATATATGTTTAAGATCATTTCAGAATACGGGGACATAACTGACGAAAATAAAAAGTCGATGAAAAACAAGAAAGGAAATATTAATTCATATATAATTACTTCCTAAAGATTTTTACAGATATGTAAAATAAATAATGGTTTTTATGCTATCGAAATATTTACCTTAACTTTGCATTAATTAAACTGACATTTCGAACGTTCATAGCAACTGATAGAATCTATGTACTCTTAAATAAATTAACATATATTGCGAATATTATGGAATTAATCTGCGACGGCCACTGAATTATGTTTTGCTAGGGTCTGTTTGCCTCTCTTTCCTTACAGTTCAATTTCAGAGCTTTTGAACTTTAATCTTTTCAGGTTGGCATATTTTCTGTAAATTGCGTGATGCAAATATCGTTCAAAACGCTTTATAGTGCAGAATTTTAGACTTAGAACTGCCAAATTCAGAATGTTAATAATTCATGAATAGTAGGTGCTCACTAAGAAAGGAGTTTTCAAAGTTTCCATTAGGATTTTAACTTCGGAGCATAATGCCGCAGACTTTAATATTTAGAAATTAGTTCTCTACATTTTTTAAAAATTTTTATAAATTTTCAAAATTACTTTCAAACAAAATTTATAACTTTGCTTTTTATTGTTGTATTGATATTCAATTCAATTTTATCGTTTTATCAAATCTTTCTCTCCCGTGCCTTTGCCAATGTTAAAGTTAAAGATATTGCTTTCTATGGACATTAACTTCAAACCAGAATTTTCACATTAGTTTTTATTAAATTCGCAATGTTTTAGATTATTTAGATTATCTGGCATTCTAGCTGTAAATTGGGTGATGTAAAGGTCGTTACGGACAGAATGCAACGGGTAATCAAGCCTAAGACACAATCATGCCCCGATGTTTCTAACCAGAGATCCAAGTGTCTTTTTTCTTTTCTTTCTTATTTTTGCATAATTTGCTTCCTCAAGTTCTGCATTGGATATTGTCGAGATGGGCACTAATCAGAGATCCAAGTGTCTTTTTCTCCTTTCTTTCTTATTTTTGCATAATTTGCTTCCTCAAGGTCTGAATTGGATACTGTCGAGATTGGCTCTCGTATGGCAACAGGTGTCTTTTTCTCTACAATTCTCTGAAAATGAATAGGTTAATTCAAACCACCCTGTATATAAAGCTAATGAAAGATTATCGATGATATTTATTAAAATATGAATACCGATGATGCACATCATATAAGCAGTATCCTAACTTTAAAATAAAAATTTCTTCTTTTCTTTATTTGTTACTTTCTTCTTTTCTTCCTTCCACTTCTTTGTTTACAATAAAGTTACCGGCTATTTTTTACAAATTTTTGAAGTAAAAATAACAGGATTAATTAATGTTTCAAATTGTTCAAAATGTTTCTAAATCTGCAGATCTAGATTCAATTTTTAAAAATTTAGTTTGTTAAAATTGGCTTTCCAGTCATTTTCTATACATAGAATGTGTTCTGCCTGTTTTATACAAATGCTTCTGCAGTATAGTAACTTATTTTAAATGTCATAGATTTCCGCTATGAGTTTGTTGGCCGAAATTCAAATTCAAAATTAGCCAATTCATCCAAATGCCCAATTTTTCTCCCATCCAGTATTCCAACCCCATGTAACTGCCGTACAACTGAACAAGGTCTCAACATTTCAAAACACTGAAAGCGAACAATATGGAAAGGGCTTCTACCTAACAGAGGAAAGGCCGTGGTGGCCTAGTGGGAAGATCTCAGCTTCGGGGCCTGTAAGTTCCAAGTTCGAAAAGCGATCCCACTGAAGTCCCGTCGTGTATTACGCCTTTTGCGGGTTAAATTATACGTAGGGGGTCAAACGTTTTCCCGCTGTTATGGTGCATAAATTTGGAGTGGGAGTGCGAGCTCAGGTGTCGTCCACTTCATCTGACAGTGGTTCAAAATTATGAGGTCCGTCCCAAAATAGTCCGCGTGTTGCTTCAAAACGGGACGTTAAAGTAACTAAAAGTAAAGTAAAGAAAGTTAAAGCTCTTTCAATCCAATTTTTGAAGGATGAAACGTTTTTTGTGTAGGTTGATAGATTAGAAAGGTAACAAACATAATCAAAAATTATAAAGCAACAACTGGCATAAAATGAAAATGGGATGCATCAGGAATTCTATCACATCAGTTTTCAATGCAATCGTCTTTTCGATTGAGTTATTTATCCGACCGCTTGCCCTTCCTGGCTTAGTATAAATTAGGTCGGCGCTCATTTAACCATTTCTTGGCATTTGTCTTGACTTCAATGGCTCAACAAACCTTGCTCCTGCCAAGTTGTCATTAATTTATTTATAGGAGAAGGGAGTAATCACTAGGTGCCAAATCAGAAATATATGAGGTATGGCACCACAACTCTCATTTGAAGCTTTGCTTTAAATCTTCAATTTGGTTGACAGTGAGGCCTGAATGATTCAAAGCGGATACATTATTTAGCGATATGTTGTCTGCTCCTTGCATGCTCACATTATATCTCGATTTTGTGGTGGATTTCACATGCGGAGATATCCTTCACCCATAAGAAGCGTTTTAACTCGTTCACTACCAGCCGTCACATATATACGACACAGCCGTTTCTTACCGGAGCCCGATGTCACATATATGTGACAGACATAAATTCTATTCCAATTGATCTCATATAATCCCGAAAAACATCTTGGGTTGTGTTGGACATTTTTCCCAGGAGTCCCTGGTAGCGAAAGTGTTAAGATTCTTATTTCAGCGCGAGAGAAATTTTCAGCGGGTATCGCCATTTGAAATGCTATAACTCAAATATTTGAAATGCTAAAAAATTTGGTTAGTCAATGAACTTAGCAAACAACTAACATGCCACATCTGAAGTCGTTTATTTCAACTTCTGAGGAAAAAAAGTTTTGCTCCGTAATGATTTATTTTGGAGTAATGCTTCTTGCGATCATTTCTTATTTATCGACCCTCGTATTTCTGTATGATTCATAGCTCAGCTTAAAGAAAAGATTTGGTTAGTCTACTCTGGTTAAATGCATAACTTTGCAATCATTTTGTATCACGGCGACGATGATGCAGATACTTCTAGCCAAATATTTTTTTTTGAAAATTTTTTTTAAAACTCTTTGAGGATAAATTTGTATCTTCTACAAGATCAATATACATTTTTACTCTTTGCACATACTTATATCCAATATTGAGGTGATCTTTAGCCTTATGTCGTAGAAAATCGAAAGCAGCAAATTTATAACGAACTAAAACCGTAATATAAAGATTTCAACAAATCCTTCTTTTATTTATACTATAAAGGAAGTTACAAGTTTCATGGTCATACTAAATGCTTTAATTAACTAAATAATATTTCAATAGGAAAAATGGTGTTCAATTTTAATCCATTCATCTGCAGATTCAGAAACTGCTGAAAACACATAAAATTTTCGAATATTGCTTTTCAAAATCTTGTTATGTCATAAACTAAACCATTTTATAAAAATAAAATGCATCCATTTTTGTCATGGATATTCATTAAATTATTTTCCTATATTGTTAATTCTGGTTCAAAGTTTGCATAGATATTAGAAAATGTCTCTTTTTAATGATGCGATGATATGTATAATATTGAAAACATAATTTTATCGTGCTTTTATGATTGCATTTTTTACTTTATCGGCTGTGGCACTTAATGTCAAAAATGATGGATCTATCTAAGACCTTAAAAGGAGTTTTGCGTAGCTTAAAAAATCAGTTTTCTATTATCGATATTTTTTAATATCAGTCAGATGAACATTTCTTGCTATGTTTAAAACCAGCTTTTTCAACCATAAATTTCCATTATTGATATTTTCTTGTTTATAATTTCTCTTAAGAACCATTGATTTCCAACAAAGATTTAAATAAAAATTGAAAAACAGATTTAAATTTATGATGTCTTGATGCCGTTAAAGGTTATTAATTGAAATGGAAAGTTTGTGCTCTTCTATTGGCAGCATTAAACAGAAAATTCGCTGCTGATATTTACGTAAAATTTGCATTTGTTTTTTATTTTCGTTTACGCACATTTACATAAACAATTTTTTAAAGTGCTAAAAAGCACTGTTGCAGCTTTAATTTATAAAATTCATGTGATTTGGTTCCTCAGATGAACACTAAAACCGTTCGGACTTTCTATTAATACTTCCCTATTAATCATGCCGTAAGTGATAAAAGCAGAACAAAAAAGAAGCATGCTTATGGGATGGAATTTAATGCGGATTTTTTACATAGTTTGTGTTCTTTCGGCTAATCTTAAATAAAAATTTGATCAGTTAAAAGACGTAATGTTTGGTTTCTCGGTGCTTAATCACGTCAATTTTTCAAAACAAGCACCCGTTTAAAATAACAAAGTTTTTCTTTAAACTGAAAAACGGCGAAGTTTCGGACTGAATTTCTCCAGGGAAAAACGATTCGCTCCTTTTTTCCCTTGGAAATGTTTATTTCAAACGATTAGGCATTTTTTGACCTATCAATACTCAAAGAAACATCTGATACTCAGTCTTTTTACAATACTTCCCCATCAACTTGAGTTTGCACAGATTTCGTGAAATCCAACCTAGTGCAAACGATTAAACATTGGTAATATCAGGGCTGTCATGGCTAAAAATGGATTTTCTTATAACATTTTCTTCGCGTTTTTCGACTTCTTGATGCATAGACTTTAACAGTTGGATTAATATAAAATATAAAGTGGACACCAATAAGAAAATAAAAAAAATATTAAAGGATATCTGTAAAACAATTGGCATCACAAATTTATATGACACAGAAAATAGCAGGTGGAGATTATATTTTATGTGTCCGAAAAACTGATGATTTTGATTTTCATAATAATAAATAATTATGAAGTATAAAGAGCTGAATATGGCTTCCATTTGATACTTCCATGAGTCGGGTAGTGTGTTTCTTTAGTATATTACCATTATTCAACCTTCGGGGCCCTTTGTAAAGCATATCGTACTTGAGGGGGTATGTGTCTCAGACATACCTGCATGTTTTCCTTACTCGGTCCGTAAGCAGTTCTATATGCATATCCAGAGTTTAGTTAAACTGATGGCCATAACTTTAAGGGGTGAGAGAACTCGCCTAAACAAACAACTTTCACATTCAATGTGGAGTCAGAAAGCAAGCGGCGAGCCGCGAGGGGAAGTTTTCTCTGTATTATCCATGGCCACTTAATTGGCCCTATCTTCTACAAGACCAACGTTTAGACGGACAGAAGCATCACACCTTCCTTCAGCATTTGCTGTCTAATTTATCTCGAAAAAGATTTTATCTGGGATAGCTATAAAACGTCGTTCACAAGACGCCCATGGAGTCACTAGAGGCGCGATTAACGTCGTGGTTACAGACGTTTGTGAAATGCCAGGGATCTTCTAATGTGTTCCCGATTCGCTCCGTCACCGATGCATTGTTAGTGTTCGCACATTTGAGCGTTCATTGTTAATTTTCGATAATAAAAATTCTTTTCCCTTTATTTTCGTTCCTAAATTTTCACTACGCAGGAGCCCTCTTGCAGCTGGCCACTTACTTTCTGACCCCACATTGTGTTGTGAAAGTTGTGTTGTTTTGGTTAGTTCTATCTCTTCTTAAAATTATGATTATCAGTTTAGTTACACCCTTTATACTTGTGAAAGCATTCATTAACAATATCGCTTCACTGATCCTCATGATTCATTCTCTGCCTTACATGTACACTGAAGAGCCAGAAAAACTGGTACACCTGCCTAATATTGTATAGGGCCCCCACGCACACACAGAAGTGCCGCAACACGATGTGGCATGGACTCGACTAATGTCTGAAGGTATCTTGGAGGCAATTCACACCATTCATCTTTCAGGACAGTCCACAAATCCATAGGAGTACGAGGTGGCGGAGATAAATTCGCATGTAACAAGGTATCCCGGATACCTTCAATAATGTTTATCTCTGGGGATTTAGGTGGCCTGTAATGGTTTCTCATGTGTGGTTTTATATCCAAATTCAGAATAGATCCCGTTTGTCTTTTATGGGTTTTATTGACACACATAACACCACTACGACACACATATATATATATATATACAAGTAGAATCACATGGCTTATAGCCGGATCAAAATCTACACCCGCTTGGTGGTAGGGTCAAAAGGAATATGATGATTAATCCCTGCGGGGGTGGGGATGACAGTTCTAATTTTCCCTTTCTGGGGATTACTGTAGTCAAGTTGCCACAGGCCAATGGAAGTGTCTAAAGTCAGAAGAGTGTTCATGGAGCCACATGGTAGCAACCCTGGACGCATGGGGTGTCGCATTGTCCTTCTGGAATTGTCCCAATCCGTCGGAATGCACGATGGACATGAATGAGTGTAGGTGATCGGACAGATGCTTAAGTACCTGTTACCTGTCAGAGTCGTCTCTAGACGTATCAGGGGTCCCATATCACACGAACTGCATACGTCCAATACCATCACAGAGGCTTCAACAGATTCAACAGTCCCCTGTTGACAAATATGGTCTATGGATTAATGATGTTGTCTCCATACTCGTACACGTGCATCCGTCCGATACAATTGGAAACGAGACTCGTCAGACCAGGCAACGTGTTTTCAGTCATCAACAGTCCAATGGTAGTGTTGTCGAGCCCAGGAGAGGACAAAAGCTTTGTGCCGTGCAGTCAGCAACGTACACTAGTGGGTCTTCGGCTCTAAGCACCCATATTAATGACGGTCCATTGAAGAGTTCGCACGGTAACACTTGTAGATGTCCCCATCAATGAAATCTGCTGCAATATGAGGAAGTGCTGCACGTCTATCTCGTTCAAGGATTCGCGTCTGACGTCAATGGTTCAGTGCTTTCAAGGTCTTTTTTCCGGCCGGGCCGATGGTGGAAATTTTATGTTTTACCGGATACCGGATATTCACGGTACACTCGAGAAATGGTTGTAAGGAAAATCCAAATTTCATCGCTACTTCGGAGATGCTATGTGCCATCTCTCATGCGCCGATTATAAAGCCACGTTCAAAGTCATTTAAATCTTGATAACCTGCCATTGAAAGAAGCAGGAACCGATCTAATACATTTGTCAGACATCTGTTGTCTTATATAGGCGTTGCCGACCTCATCGGGTTACGATGATTGGTTGCATACCCCCGTTATTTGCAAACGCACGCCTGCACCAGTTTTTCTGGCTCTTCAGTGTATATATTGCTCCTTACTTTGGCGAATAAAATTATCATATTATTAAGTTGAATTCAGTGTGAATTAAAACAGTATGTACGAGAGATTGCTCTTTAGATTTTTATAGCATGAATTTGAAGTATTAATTTAATTTAGAGGGTAAGTACTGATTATTTTCATATTATGCGCCAAAATCTTTCATACCTCTAATTATATAATCAGTAAAAGTTGAATTAACGCTTATTCCCCGCTGATCCCGCTGCAATCAAATGTCGATTAGAAATATAAAAGCCATCTGGCGTGGAGGGCGTAGCGCAGGCGAGGATGGAGTCTCCTGACGCTCTCTCACATTCTGACACAAATGACAATATAAACGGAATGAGTATACGCTGAATAGACTTCCTTTCTTCATACAGTTATTCTCATACTTGAAAATAATGACACATCCATTTCCCAACAGTGGGTTAGTATGTTAAGACATGGCATGGCTTTTGAAGATGAATTTATAGGAAGAATTGTCCTATATTGTCTCTTCTCTACACCAGCATTATTACAAAAACTGGTAAACAGACGAGAATTTTAGCAACAATTTTCTGGATATTGCCGGTATTCCTGGAGATTTTCTTCCAAACAAGCCAATTATATAGGACAGTTTCACCTAAAAGTCCTCCGAGAATTAAAAGTACCACCCCCTCCCCATACACTGAAACTATGTCAAACTTCTTCCTCGGGTGATTTTTCTGGTGTTCCAACTTCGATTTGACTTATAGAAGATGAACTCCCTTTATCATGAGTTCTTTTTTTAACCTACGTCCGAATTTTTCCCCCTCCAATTCGAAGAGTCCTTGTCTATCAAGCCAAATCCAAGAATCCTCAGAATTGGACTTGGGTAGATATGTTTCACCAAGTGTGATTAGACTTAACACTACGTCAACTAGAAAACAGGCTGCATTTATTGGAATTTAAGCCTGCTCCTCCCACCTTGCAGGAGGGCCGTGATTGCCTAGTGGTAAGATCTCGGCATCGGGACCAGAGGTCTCCATATTCGAAATTCGATTCCACTGAAGATCAGTGAAGGCCGTGTACAGGCCCTGTTACAGGCTAAATTATGCGCAGTCGCATATTTCCTCGCTGCTGTGGTGCAGAAGTGTGGAGAGGGTGTGCCACGTGTCACGTATCGTTCTCGTCATCTCACCGTGGCTCAAAATTAAGACGTACGTCCCAAAATATCTCTCTCGTGTTGGTACAAAACGGACGTTAATATAACTACGCAAATTCACTTTGCATTGTATTATGTTACCGCTAAAACGTCAATCAGACGTCACATCATTCTAAGAATGCATCTTCATCGAAGTTAATTATTTTTATATTCAAAGATGCAATGCGCATGCGCAAAATGCATTTCAATTCTTCCTTTCCTCATAGTGTCCATATCACTTAAAATAGTTATGATATGCCATATCATAATAATTTGACGTGATATATTACACATATCTAAGCTATTTTTGGCAACAAATGAAGCTTAAATGGATAACCTTATCTAAAAGACATATCTTCCAAACTCTTCAATATTTTATTAATGCTGCAAAATCGTGATGAGCATGAACCGAATCCATCTTAATACTTTTTTTCTTCATAGAATGTCCTTCTTAATTGTAAACAATCAGA
This sequence comes from Araneus ventricosus, assembly GCA_013235015.1. Lineage (NCBI taxonomy): Eukaryota > Metazoa > Arthropoda > Arachnida > Araneae > Araneidae > Araneus > Araneus ventricosus. The sequence continues at coordinate 235,130 of BGPR01000401.1, read as the reverse complement.
TACCCTCGTAAAAAATGTTAAATTTAAAGTGATATATAACATATGTGTAGCTATTCTTGATAACGAGTGAAACTTAGTGAACAGGCAGACTATTTAGAATATGTATCCGCCGGTCCTAATGTCATTTTTATCAATACTACAAGAACTTAATGCGTATGAGCAGGATCAATCTCAATGTCTTTTCTACACAAAAAAACCCTTTTACTAGCGAACAGTGAAGTACCCACTTTAAAGATATCACGCTATTCTTGACCACAAATGAAGCTTGAGTGGACACTCATAATATTTCAAAGATGTGTCTGCTGATGTGTATTATATTTTATGAATACTGAAGAACGTAATCCGCATGAGTATAATCCCTCTGAATGCTTCTTTTCTTATAGAATGTCAATTTTACTTGACGTACCCACGTAAAAAATATTAAATTTAACGTGATACATAACACATGTGTTAGGTATTCTTGACAACAAATGAAGCTTAAGGCTACAAGCATAATATTTCAAAGACGTATCAACCCTTCTGAATAATATTTTGGCAATGCTGAAAGTCGAGAAACCCATTCATATTTCCTACTCAGTGAACTTTCCTTTTATACCGGATGCGACTTGACATCTCTTTTGAATAAGTATTCTGTTGCTGGATAAGTCAGATTATGCTGTCACGAATTTGGAAATGTTGTATTTGTCATTCATTCAGTTCTAAATCCCGATATTATTCATTCTTGCTCTTTTCTGAATTGAAATTCTGTCAAAACGGAATCCGGAATTCGCTGAAACGTTGAAACAGAGAGAAGGATCAAGAAACGGCGCCAGAATATGATTGCTTTGCAGAAGTTGTCAAAACTCAAACACAACTTTCAAAGACTTTTTTTTCGCTCTCTCTTTCTCCATAAAAAACTTATGAATTTTTTATGAAGCTCAAGATATGAAAAAAATATAATGAATCTTATGTTAAAAATTAATGATATTTATTTGTCTTTTCTGAGCAAAAATTTTGACATATACCGCACGATTCTTTAATTTCCAACAGAAATTGAGAAAATTTATATAAATGAAGTAAAGAATGCAGGAAATATTATTAAATATTTAACTTTAAGATTGATAAGAAATTTAAAGAAAGAAATTTAATTTTTAACCGAGATTGAGATTATTTTTAATAATAATTTATGAAGTTTAAGCACTTAATTAAATTAATGTTTCTTCAATGAAAACGTACTTTCTCTGTGCTAAAAGTGCAGTAAGTAAATTTCATTCATCAATTATTAAATTATTCAAAATTAATTGGCAGTTTTGGCACAAATATGAGTCATTGCGCCATGTGTGGTTCAGAGATGGCCCAAATCCCTGAAAGCCAGATACATAAACTTATGCAAAATAACATTTACAAAGGCGCAATGGAAACACAAAGATGATCTCAATGAATTTTGCTTCCTTTTTTCATTTCCTCAATTTTTCGGTGAAATCAATAAACAATATCCTCTAAGATAGCGGGTATATTAGGAAATATATATTTAGTAAGTTGAATGATTATAGTTGCTGTTTTAATTCTTTTTATCAACATGTTCTAATACAGTTAACATGTAGCTAGAGGTAAATGTGACACACCATTTTTAAGTTGAAATTAAAATGCATATATTGCATGTGACATAAGATGATGAAGTTGGCACCGACAGGGTGCAATTAGATGTTGCATGAAACTGACAGCTGCTTGACTCCATTAGGGATGCTTATGTAGACGATGAACAGAACGGGTGTAAGCCTGCGGAAAGAACTTTGGTTAAATGTCTATCACAATCTGATGTTTAAAACGATTTTGTTAAAGGAACCATGAATATCAAATTATGCTTAAGAGATTAAGAGATTCAATTGAAATTATATTTCCAGACAACAAGTTGGTCTAGGATTGCACTGGTAAAATAAATAAACGTACGGAACAAAAAAAGTGAAAAAAGCACTCTGTACAAGATTTGTCTATGCAAAGGTTGTATAAAGAAACTTCAAATTTTGTTCCATTCTAAACCATATAAAATAAATAAACTCACTATTTGAGAGGCATTGTAGATTGTAAAAGAAATTTCTGAAATGTGAAGAAAAGAAACATCTTCGGAAGAGTATAAGAATGTCATTTAGGTATAAGACTTTTTCCAAGAAAAAGGAAACAAAATGAAACATGATTGAGATGTATTGCATTGCTTTTCCTCCGAACGGAATCCTAAATTTTCCAGGAAAAAAATCTTATAAGAAACAATACGATAAGAGAAAAAATATCCCAGATCATGTTTGCGTCTGCTCTGCTTTGATCTAGCTAGAGATAAAGAAACAACGCTTTGTCCGAAAGATATATCAAACTGACAATTATTTTTTTATCCTGCTGAGAAACACACGCTATTTCAAAAAGTTTCAGTTTGTGTCAGTCTGAGTTGGATAGTAACATTTGAAAAAAGAGAAAAACGGGTATATAGCATCCTTTTTGCTTTATTCTTAAGAGCATTTTTAACATCTTGCATATTTAATGATATAAGAGATTATTCTACTTCTTACTTTCTGTTATGTAAAAAGAGGAAAACAGAGGAACAATTGTAATTGCCAAATTTCGTGTTTTAGACATTTCTAAATCAGAAAAAGAACATTTTTAAACATTATGTCTGTTTTCTGCTTGTCTATACATTCATAACAGGATAACTAAAAGCATATTGAGCTAGATATCTTTCTGTGTTTACTTTATTGGGACTCAAATTTATAAAAAGAATCTAATAACATCTGTTAATTCGCAGAACAAAGAGCACAGCAATGAATCTGGCTTCATTTAATAGATAATGTTCTGAAATTGAAGATGTCATAGGTTTCTTAATAGTAGTTTCGAAAAAAAATATAAAAATTACAAAATGAAAAAATATCACTGAAAACCTGTCAGAATAAAATGTAATTTCGGATATGCAAAAAATTTTCATGCTGCTTTATAATTGATATCCTCATGGTGAATATATATGCTGAAATTGAATGGAGAATATTGCTTCAAATTGCCAACATTTTATTAATTTTAAAATAATTGTTTGCAATAAATTTGTTCAGATATTCCTAGTTGTAATTACTGTATTTAAGAAAAACATAACGAAAATTAAATTTCCAATCCACCAAAATAAAATTTTTGGTATGTCCCCCGACTGTGGCTGTGGTTTGGACCAGGGAACAGTTAGACACCTGGTAGACGGATGTCCAAATTTTGATGCCATTAGGAATTAGCACTTTCCTCAACACTTTCCATCACTTGACTTGCAGTGCATTTAAAGGCGAGAATTGGACTTAAAAAATGTTGCCGTTGTTCTATCTAAGTCAATTCATGTACCTTAAGTGATTTTTCTTTGAATGATATGAGGGCGTTTAAAGATGGATGGCCATTAATGCCCTCCGGATGCTTAGACAGGGTGGAGTAGCCTTCTGATTGAATACCAAGGCTTGAATCCCTCAACCAAGAAGCAGGTGTCTTTAAAGTATTCATACGAACTTTGTTGAAATAGAATTTAATTTGTAATTTTGAGTTAAATCATTTTTGTAAATTACTTTAAAATATTAATATACATTTCTGATTTCAGTAATGTAGAGTGATTTTCTAAAAATGCTTTGAGGACATTTTCAATTTGAAATGGCGTACATTCAGCATAGAGGAAGAAAGTCTGTAAATTTTTGCAGGAGTGGACTAACAAAATAGCAGATACAGCAAAATATAAACCCAGATAGCAAAGAAAGCTTGTGTAAAAGGTTTTGGGAACCTTGTCGTCGGCAAGGGTAAAGGGTTGTCACAAAGGTTTCCATGACAAGGGTTGAACCTCTCGGCAAGGTAGCGGAAAGGTTCGCTAATCAACAAGAAACAAGGTCTCCTGTAAGGGTTTTAGTAAGATTTCCCCAAGCTTTATTAAAAGCTTGTTTCAGGCTTTTCTCAAGCTTGTTTCATGCCTTTCAAAAGGTTGTTAAGAGCCCTCCTCCAGCGGACAAAATAGAACCCCTTCCCCCTCCGAAGCCGTACTCCTGCAGAGGGGTTTAACACCCCTTTTCTCACCCCGTCTTCGAAACCATACTCCTACAGATGAGTCCAACCCCCTTTTTTCATCCCCCTTCTTCTGACGTCATCTTAGAGTTATCTGGAAAGTCAATTAATTAGATCGTTAATCTTAATTAATAAAAGCTTCATTATTACTTTCAATCTCATTAGTTTAATTTTTAATTGAACTTACTTGTACGATTTCGTTGCAGATTGTGACAAAACTGCAAACTCCTCCGAGCCGGGGATCGAACCTGCGTTCATAGACTTGGTAGGTAAACGCCATAACCACTATACCGAGTGTGGCTATATACGATGGGACAGGTGGTTTATAAAAACCTCTCCCACGTCAATTTTGCGGGAATGGTTTCCGAAACGATTTGCGCGGAAATGCTTTCGCGTACTTGTCGTTCAAACCTTGTTGGTGAGGTGGTTCATAAAAAGCTTTCCTATGTAAGCCTTGCGGCAACGGTTTCAGAAACGGTTGGCGCGGAAATGCTTTCGCGGACAGCCTATGGAAAGTGAAATGGCAACCTTTCCATAACCGTCTTTGCTATCTGGGAAAGGTATCAAAAGAATCTTAAACACTTAAAAATGATCCTGATACTTGCAAATTTGAAGGATTATGAGCAAAGAATTTTTACTGGGAGTTGATGAAGTTAGCCTTTCAAATCGAAAATCCAATGTCTGTAGTGGTATTTCTTTCTCTAAGATCATTTCCATTTTACTGCTCAGATTATGTGTATTATGACGCACATTTTTACTATCATGCCTGGAAAGACATTCGTCAAATATTTGAAAGTTCCGGGTTAAATCCTGTTAAGCCTTGAATGTTTCTTATCATCGCAATAAATGCTAAGACTCCACATAGTAAGTTTATTTTTATCAAGCTGGTAATTAGTAGAAAAGAGCTTTCCATAGAGGCAATTTATAATATCTTTAAAAAATGTCTGAAGGAATTTTTCACTGCAGCACGAGCCTTATTGATTTCAGAAATTCCATTCTAATAATCAAAAATGTTCATTTTTACTAAATTGGGATACATTAAAATTACCATATTTTACAACATGTTTTACTACCATTTTAGTTCTTTAGTGCCCTTTTAGTTCTAATAACACAAATAAGCATAGAAAACAACTCAAATTATGTTTTTCATTAGAAGTCAGTTAAGAAGCCAAATTCCTCGTACTACCGTGTCTCTCCATTGCATTTATAAAGGACATCTTTAAGAGAAAGCAAATATTTCTATGCACAACTCCATCTTCGGCGAAAAGCTCTACAATGATTTTAGTTCCTTTTCCATCAACACTATTGTGCGAGGTAATTAAGAGAGAAGAATAAAATTATCGATTTGTTCCATCAAAAACTCCCGTCAAACAGGCCGGATAATGGATTGCCCACTCGCCTTTATGAACACTCGCCGCGAATAAGAATAGACGGTAGTGTATGTTACTACCGTGAGCAAGTGTCGCCATAAATCAGCCTCATGATTTACCGCCACCGTGCGCAGCGCAGTGTGTGTCTTCTTTGTTCTTTCATATTATCTTCTACAAGTATCACTTGATGCGTGGTGCTGGGATGTAAGAGGGTTTCAGAGGTAATGCGCTTTGCTTTTCTGAGTTAAGAAGATTTTGTTTAGCAAAAAGGGTTTAGGGTGGAAATTGGATTGTTGGCATGTTGAGAGTACTCTCAGGTATTGCTTTAAAAATCTTCTATTGGATGAAATAATCTTATTCATGTTCAAATGGAATAAGAGGAACCTAAGTTTTATTGTTATAAAGAATGCATTTCATGAATGCTAAAACGCTTTCAATGTTTTATTTTCAGGGCGGCAATAAAAATATTTGACATAAAATATTTAATATTGCTAAATTTATTTCATAATATAAAACTGACACTATTTTCTGATAGTAAAAATGTAATGCTTTGTTTTGTTGGTGGGAGCTAATTTTTTAAAAATTTCATTCATTTTTGAGTTAGTTTTAAAATGGTCTTATTTCCCAGATCGAATAATTAACACATTAAGTGAATAAATAAGCCACGTTTTAGGAATTTTCTGAGAGTTCTAGGTCTCAGATTATATTTAATACAAAAAACGCTTGCTATGTAACGCTTCCATTAATTATATAAATGTTATATATTATGAAATATAGTACAACTCCGGTTAAATGAACTAAACTAGGAAAGGCCGTTTCTGATAAAGAGTTTTTTCGACTAACACATGAACATCTATCACTATTTTGTATCTAATTACAGTACGTAATTCTGACATATTTTGAATGTAAAACGAATTCAACACTATCTCTGTAGGCTATATTAATGTTCTTTATTAAAATTAACTCTCCGTCGGACATAATATTCGCCCCGGCGAGTTCGGGTACAATGCACTTGACATGCACACATTAACAATATCGTAATTAATACTATCAATACCCATTAACTTTAATTTTTGAATTCTAAAATTAATTACTGATGTTCTTGGGGAGGCTTAATAGAAAAAAGTTATGATATGGTTGCAAAAAATTTTCGCCTTCGCAACGCTTTCTTTGCAGAACAGATTTTTTTAATTTTCGATTTCAGAGAGATTTCGGATAACCCGAGTTTTACAATATTGAGAAATCTATTTGTAGATTCTAGAAGAGATTTCACCCTGCATTTTGAAATCTTTTCTGAATTCGGTGATTTGCAGGAGGGATAAACTTTGATTTAGCAGGAAGTACATTTATATACAAAATGGGCTAATTATTTAACGTTATTTGAACAAATGTTTAACATGTAAAAATTTGATTAGTTCTAGCAGTGCCTGCGTGGCAATGTCTCGGCTTTTAAGTCCAAGGGTTCCAGATTTGGTACCTACTTCCACGGAAAATTCCTCCTGTATACGGTCCTGTGCATGTCAATTCCGACGAGAGTTATTCTTCTGCTGATGCTCAAGGGAAATTTGGAGACGGGAATGCATTTTCAGGTACCTTTCTCGCCATCTAGCCACGGTTGAAATTTAAGCAATCAAACACAAAAAAATGGCCATGCGTAGCTTCAAAATGGAACGATAATATAACAAAAACTAAACATATAATGTTTACAAATATTTATCACGTGATTAAAAAGTGGTGTATGTGTTTGAAATACTTACTATTAAGGTTGACAGATTAGTTGTAATCTTTCTACTCTATATAGCTTCGTTGTAAGAATCATATGGCAAAATCCATTCATATGGCATACTTTTGTTGTTGAATCATCGCATTCGCAAAAACATTGAAACAGAAACTTATTTGGTAAAAGGGTCTTTTGGGGGGTATAAGATATATCTGAAACGTTGAATTCAATATAATGAGTCCCTAATTTTAAGATAGCGCCGGAAAATTTATTTGAGATGATTCAATTAATTAGAGGACAATGGTATGTTACTATGACAACGCTTTCGTTTTATGCATTTTTCGCCTTGTTCTTTTTATTGTCATTATCAAACCTTTGTCCCACGTCTATGAAATATTCTGAGTTCAAATAAAGTGAGCTAGTTAATTTTGTTACATTGAACCCTACTATGGAACAATCTATTCGTTTGATGTTGTATTTTAATCTTAGTGTCGGAGTGATGGCTTGGTAGCCCTTTTCAAGCTTAAGGAAGCTGTACTTAAGTGTTTATATAACAACATCGGCAATTTTATACAGAAATATATTTGTCAGAAAACTATGCTATTAAAAAGCTGCTGAATTTTCGCCACATATTGTATGGAGACACTGTTTTTAAAATGTCGTTTTGTAGGAAGACTGACATTGAAAATTCTTGTTTGACCTGCAAGATTGTTCCCCTTTCTACTTTCTCATACACTTCCACAATTCGCTTTCAGTGATTGTTTCTTTATTTTTATTTTCATTTTGTAATTTCTCAAGCCTTACGATCATTTTTTGCTCCCATGTAACAACTGGCATCGACACAGAAAATGCAATTATTCATTTCATTTGTGTTTCCTAAGCACTGGAGCAAGCCTATCTGTGATTCTTTCTATTTTTAGCGATCTTTAATAAAGGTGACGTTTTCATACCCATCCAACCGTTCAGTAGCCGTAATAGTTACAAGCGAGAGTATGATACTGTATTCTATACTTCAACAATATAGCTCAATTTTGAGCTCATTCCAGTGACCATTTGGCATAAAATTTGGCACATATCTACAATTTGGCGACAAACCCACAGACAAAATATCATTCAACTAGCTCGCTTTGAGTTTGAGTTATCTTGTTCACATTCACACGAATAGAAACACCAATCGACTTGTCAAGAATTTGAATTTTGATTTTTCTGTTATTAGAATCAACAAGTATTGAATAGTGATAAAATAATGAATTTCAAAAATTGGCCTAACTTTTTTTCCGTATCGGACATCTCACCTTTACCCGTAAAATATTATTTAAAATGAAATAATACTAAGCAACAAGACGCAGAACTCAAACGCACACCTTTGTAACATACACATTATATTATACTGAACGAAAAGAAACTAAACTACTAATGCGCACAGGAAAATTAAGAATTGTATTTTGAACTTCATAGCTCAGCGTTACTCAATCTGGCTCACGGCGTTCGAATAACGTGACGGTACGAAAGGGTAATTTACCCTAAAATGTAAGAATTTAGAACGAAAAATTCATACGCTAACCCTAACGATATAGCATCAGTATGTGGAAAGTATCTATATTAAATCTAAGATATACCATCAATATATTGCACTATTATATATTGTACTAAAAACAATAAATACATCAGTCAATAAAATATCCATTCTTATTCACTAGGAATTATATATTATCCTTTACCTATAATCAGCATATCAATACAATCCGACACTTAGCTTGACATCACTGAATTGCCAACCCTATATTTCTAACTTAAATTAATCAATTATATTAATTTATTTTAATTAAAAAAAGTAATATAACTTTATAAAAAACTCAAAATAAGTTAAATTATGTAATCAATTAAAAATCTAATATTTTTATAAAATAAACTAGCAGAATATTTCGAATCCTACATTGTTTCAAGGAGTTTTTTTTATAAATCCTGGCACATCTATGTATTTATGCAGAAACTAGCAAAGCAATAAAAAATTTGAAAGAAATTACTTAACATAAGCAACATATAAAATATACCGGAAAAACAAGAAATGAAAATATTATATTAAATATGAAAATGAATGGTTTATTCTGAGTGACCTAAATATTTCTTATCTACATATACTCTTAAAGTTTTTTTAGGCATTCCATTTACAGTACAGCTATAAAATTTATTTTTGTTTCTAATTCTATTATCATTGTCTATTACCAGATTGTTATTTCTAATTATATAATTTTTTAATAAATTCTTGAAGACTGAAATACTAAGATTACTATCCCAAAATGGAAATTTATTAATTTTAAATTTAATGATGTTCTTTTATCAAAGATATATGTTACAATTTTACTATCTATAATTTTTATATCTAAATCTAGAAATTCTGCAGCTAATTCATTGTCATTAGTTTGTATTTGTTTTTAATAGTCAGGATAGAAGTTAATCTGTGGCTTTAGGTCTATTTCCTTATTAAATATTATTAAATCATCTATATATCGAAATAATATACCAGAGCTATTATTAATTAAATATTTCTTGTTGTAGTGTAGGTATATATTTCCCAAACTATTGCTAGATGGACCCCCTTGAGGTAATCCTCTAATTTGATAGGAAATCTTATTATCAAAAAGAATATAATTTTCGTTTAGTACAAGATTAATAAGAGTTTTATATTTATTTATGCTAATATCCTTTTTTTAGATCAAAACCCTTATGTATTTTTACTAAGGTATTAATCAAATCTTCAATATCTAGACTATTAAATAAATTCTGGAAGTCAAATGTTTGTACACTAGACATTTCTTTGATTACATTTACAATCTCAACACTATTATTGACAATAATTGTATCTCTTTGTTTATTCAAATTCTCTATAATTGTCTGCATGTATTTTTGTAAGATTTTGCCAATTTTTGTAATATATGAATTACAGCCATTGGTAACACCACTAAATTTAACCCTCTGATTCTCCTAAGGCCATTGAAATAAAGGGACCAGAAAATAGGAGAACGTACGAGATCCTCTATAAAATATAAGGGGATTTCACTTTCCCCCTCAGAACCCACAATGGCAGCTGGGCATTGTCCGAATTATATGAAAACTCCCCTCTTCCCCAAACACATCTGGACGAACCACTCTAACGAAGAAAGCATGCGCCACTGGTGTGAAATCAAGCACACTTATCGAAAGGGGATGGAAATTTCAGAGTGACATTCGGAAGTTTCGGACTTCTATCGTCTTTTGCTTGAAGGGACGTATGGGATGGTCCAGTATCGATAGAGTTAAGAGGACTCTCTCTCTCTGTCTTTCTCTCTCTCTCTCTCTCTCTCTCTCTATATATATATATATATATATATATATATATATATATATAGAGAGAGAGAGAGAGAAGGTCGGAATTCAGCTGCCTTCTAATTAGTTTGGTTGTGCTATTTGGTAGAAAATACAGAGCAAGTCTGAATTTCATAACAATATTGTCGCTGAACGAGCAGCACTATATATTTCAATTGTTTGAAATTTCAAAAGTAAGAAAATACTCAATTTTTCTCAACTAATAAAGAATATTTCGCGAATTTTTTCTCATCTGGTTAGAACATGTGGTCTCACGTTTATATCAGGTGGAAAAAAATTAAAAAAACATTTGTTGTTCGTCGCGAAAAATTGATTATTTTCTCCTTTTCGAAATTTCGAAAAATTGAAATGGGTCGTGTTGCTTGATAACCAATGATATATTTAATTAATTCAAGCATAAGTTATAGTTATCTGTAACAGAAAATACAGCTGACCCTTTTTATAAACTTTAACAATTCATACATATCGTAATCGATTTCTGCAAACATAATAAATAGTTAAAAGATCATTTAACATCTTTATTCTGACTTGAAAGATTTGCTTTATAATTAAAACCATCATTCATAAATATTCAAAGTTCCTTTGAAAAGGTGATGGTATTTGAACATCAGACATTTATCCTATTTAAGAAATTTCACATATCAGAGGAAATCAGAAATTGAACATTAGACGAAGGGGCTACAGTTCATAATTAATTTTGAAATCAGCAATTTCTCACATTCATTGTAAGAATATGTTATTCTTCAGACGTTTCCGTTGTGTCAGGATTTTACTGTTACTAAGCAACGTGAATCACATTACGGGGTGATGAATAATTTAAAAGCACTACTTTATAATTTAAAGGAAATAAAAGGGCTAAAAATTATTACAGAGAAATCGCGCATTCAGACATAAAGGAAGATTTAAGGATTTTGATTACACGAACTATTTTAAGTAAAATAAATGTTTGCTGGTTTCTTGGAAGACTTCATTATATCATGTATATTAATAGATTTTTGGAAGAAAGGGGATAAAAAACAAAATTTTAAAAATGAATACGCAGAATGAGCAGAACCCTTTCACTGAAAAACAGAAACTCGAATATATTTATTTTGATTAAAAATAGATTTGTTTTGCCAAAGATGCGGTTTTCTTGCACTAAAAGGGGGATGAATATCATTAATATTAATGTTCAGTTCACTATGAAATATTTCTGAATTTTCTTGAATAAATTATTAAAACTTTTGACTTCCAAACATTTAAGAAAAGAAGGAAGAAATTTAGATATTCGCTTTTCTTTAAGTATCAAAAACTCTCCTTAAAAGGTTGGGGAATGTTTTATCCTATATCTTTTCTTACACTCCTACATAAGGATGTCAATTCTGTATCATAAGATATTTACAATGAAGAATATACTATTATAACTAGATATAATTACAATAAATAAAGCCAAATAATGCTTTACAAGAAGATGTTAATAACAGATTCCTCATAGATTGGTAAAAATGAGCGTATAAAAGTAAATAACAGTTGTAGACAAGTCTAAGGAAAAGTAAAAATATGTAGTTAGAGGTGTGTTAAAAGCAGTAGTGGCCTTGAGAAATAGAGTGGACCAACACACAGCTTTCGCTAAATTAATCTGAAAATACTACTTTGATATGTAAACCATGTTTTCTTTCAATTTCAGATTGGATTGAAGCTGTAGTTGCCCTATATTAGACAACAGGTCTTGTCAAACGGTTGACTTTCAGTATTTATGGATACATTGCTCATCTCAGTATAGCGAAAGCTGTGGGTTTGTCCATTCTACTTCTCAACGCTTCCAGGGCGTTTTGAAATGATTATCTAAATCGTATGGTCAAAAATTAACTGCCAAACAAACCTTAGAAATCGCCAAAAAGGAGAGATAACGAATAATTCTGGAAGCCCTTTTAAAAAATGAGGCTCTTATTTTATGTAAACACTGATAGCTACAGCAATGGGAACTGAAATTTAATATTTTCAATATATCCTTAAGCCATGACATGAGAAAACTTTGCTTTAAACATTAATTAACATCTTCAAAAAGCGTTTTGAATTTTTGAATATTTCCTTTGACATAGCATTAACACCGGAAGTCGGTAGATACAGCGGAAGCTCTATTTCACCTCAAATAAACAAAACAGAAAACTTGTTCATATGAAAGTTACAATAAGGTTAACCTCACATAAGGGCCAATGACACATTGGAATTGTTTATACGGAAGTAAATGTCGAACTGGAATGTTGTACAGGATCTGTGAACGGAAAATTTTGAGAACTATTTTAAAATAGTATAATTACTTTCGCATATACCTGGTGCAATAGAAAGAGAAAGCTTATCCGAAATAATCAGTCTCGAAATTTTGATATATATTTCCAAGTTTTAGTGTATTTAGTTCCAAAGTATTAAAAAAATCTGCTATCGAAATTGTGACTATGTCTATCAATATATGAACACAGTAACTCAAAGCTGCAGACAGCAAGTCTGATGAAACTTGGTATGTGGTCTTAAAACAATAATTATACATATCTTTCCATTTCGACTAAATTCGTCGATGGGAAGTATGTCTGTCTCTCTGTTCGTCCGTACAAATATCAACAAAAAATCTCAAGCTTGCAAAGATTTAGATATATGAAATTTGCCACGGGAAATTTTGTCTTGTAACAAGAAATGTTTATTTGTATCAAATGTTTTAATAAACGTATCATCGTTTTGACTGTCCATCGGTCTTGAGTATCTGTGTTTTTTAGAAGTCAATTTACAAGCTAAATGAAGGAATTTTATCCGACACCAAAATCGTGCTGATCAGTATAAAGAAAGCAGTATTTTGGAACAAGTCCGCAAAGTGTACATTATGTCTCTGTTTGTCTGTTGGTGAGTATCAAACACACGGTAATTCAAAAACGAAATGCAGTAGAAAGAATTGTTCGTTTTTCTTGACATCAAAATTGTAGATCTGTATCAAAGTTTATGGTAATCAGTTGCTGGAAAGGATAACCTTCCAAATGCAGCTATTCTTTCATCTCTGACGCGTTATATACTAAACGCTTGCTTTGTGATTCTTTGTGTGTGTGATGTTTAGAACACTTAATTAATTAATATTTTTGTTGCATTTTGAGTAATTTTTCATACTATTTCTCCATTGCATTTTTTCTAATAATCGTATGAAGAAAATAGATACAACATAAGAAAGAAAAACAATTTCTGTTCTAATGAAGTTTATTTTAAACGTCTAAGAGTTTGTTGTAAATTATACCAAATATTTTTTTTGTATAATTTACAATAATGTGTTACT
>BGPR01000401.1:200539-213218 GCA_013235015.1 Araneus ventricosus | reverse complement strand
TTTCCAAAAAAGATGATGGTATTGCAAGCCTCAGACATGTATCCTATTTAAGAGGCCTGTGTAATTCAATAGAGGGAAAACAGAAAATGCAACTTTCTAAGAAATGCTAAGAAAATGGCAGATCAGATTAATTTTGTGAATAGCTATTTTCACACCATCTGTTGGAATATGCAATTTATTCTTTCGTTTGTCAACATCCTTCTGTTGCTAAGCGACGGAGCATTATTGAGGAATGAATGTTTCGAAAATTACTGAGTCATAATTTACAGAAAAAATGAAATGGCGAAGTGATTAAAGAGGAATCGCACATTAGAAAGAATTATTGATGCTCATTTACACAAACTTTCTTAAAAAAATAAAAAAATGGGTTTTATTGCTTTGATCTTGTAGTGATAACATTTATCATTCATAGATGAGTCTTTCTTGGTAATAAGGATTAAAAAGACAAAAAGATGTTAAGAAATATAAAAAATAGAGTACCAAATTTTCGGAAAAAACTAAAAATTATATTTATTTTGGTAAAAAATCGTTAAAACTCTCAAGGACCTTTTCTCCTATATATGAGTGGTGAAAGTAACTATATATTTCTTAAGTAGCTCTTTCCAAAATTTTGCTTATTTATTGTAATTCATTAGATATGCGAAAGTTTTTATGCTTTGTTTTGTTCTTAAAATGTGTTAACCATGTGTTTATGTACCTCTACTTTAAATTTAAAAAATAGATATTACTGATCATAATGTTTTCACTTGTTCTGAAAACATGTCATGTAAAAAAGAAATAATATAGAGTATAACTATATGAGATAAAAAGAAACGAATGTATGTTCTGCAATAATAATATACTTTATATTTTAAATCTTTAATTTATATTTCATTCTTATTAATCTTTTTAAACTCCTATTTCCAAAAAATTCTTATTTAAAATTTTACTTTGTGACAACATCTGTAAAATGTCAGAGTTTGTGTGAAAGTACTTCATCTATTGAAGTATTAATTTGATGACAACAAAGCAAATATATTTTCAACAATCATTCGATACATAAATACATTGACAATGCACACAGTCGCAGAAATTATTGCAGGATACTATATTGTACCAAAAATAAATGAAGACCAACTTAGACACAATGCCTATCTGCTAGATTTTGATGGACGCGTACTAGTAACTTAGTGCTTCAGAGCTGTACCAACGGTTCATTATGAAAGATTCAGCTAAATTAGTCTTCCTCTATTTGAAGGTGCAGTCTAAATCCGTCGTAAATTACCTAGTCCCTATTTTGCTCTACAGTAGGTTGAATGGAAGCCTGGTAGTACCTGGGTCATCTTAACATGATATTCCATCTGACAGTGCTTTACGAAGACAATAATATAATATCATACCGTAAATATATAGAAAGAGGCAAATTTTCGAAGTAACTTGCACTTTTGAAATTTTGTGTTTGAAATGTTAAAAATAACTTTATCTCGGGAAATAGGAGGAAGTATTTGTTAAAAGTCAAATTTTAGACATTTTAAAAGACCTGAAGTACATGTTCAACATGTTTTATTTGGAGTGAGGAATAAAATAATATAAAATGTTTGTGGGATAGTCAGTTGTTGAAATAAGCCTTGATTTGTAAAGAGTTTTAAAGAAAAAAATCGACAAAACACAATATTTTTTCAGTCACGCTAAATTTTAATAAAATCTAAGGAAGTAAATTCCCCATATATTTTTCTTAATTTTGCACAATACGTTTTAGTGAAGGAACTCGAGTAGGCAGTTTTCACCTCTTTCCGCTGACTCATGGCTCTAAATTTTCATATCAAATTAAAATCTCGGTGTCAAGACTACATGCAAAATTTCATTTGAGTGTTTTGTGTTTTTCATCTGTCGTGTTCACATGCGCACGGACAACCAGACAATCAAACAGACAGTCTTCCCATCAACCCGTTTAGTTCAAAATTAGATTCATATATACAAACTGGATGTAAAAATTATATTGTTACAAAAGTCGTCTGGTGGTGTACGCGAATGCAGTCCAAAGAACAGGATAATAAAAAAGGACCTCTTTAGTTTGCGAATATTATAGAAAAACAAAACGACTTAGCAAAGGTAACAAAACTAATCAGCAGTTTTATGAATTAATAACTCAAGCAGGCAGCAAATCACTAATAACTATTAGTCATAGCACTTTCATTAGCGCTCAAAATCTATCAGTTCACCAGTTTGCACTGCGGTCAAAGCTCCAACTAACTCACTCGAGTTTTAAGTATTTTAAATCTTTTCCCGAGAGGATGTGACGCCACATAGACTTCTCTTGAAGGTTTTTGAGATTTTTGCTCCTAGCAGAGATAGGATCATAATTCTAGCATTTTCTGGAAGATTCTTTTGGTCGCCAAATCGCCAATAGGTTTGCAAGGTTTGTCGCCAAGGTTGGGATTCAATCGCTTGGCTTCTGGTAAAACCTCTGTAAAACTCTCATTCATGCCATAAAATACATCATGCCAGAAAAACAACTTTACAGCTTCGTTACAATATACTAAACTTTAATCATTTAGTTGCTTGCGTTTTTGAGTTATTGCGTTCAACTTTCGCATTAATACAAAGTTCGACTGACAATCAACCCTTCAACGTATTTGACCCAAAATTTGTTACGGGTATTCAATTCTTGTTATTAAGAACTTGTTAAATTACATACGTTTTTGAGCTATCATGTTCACATGCACACGGACGGACAGACTGACAGATTTATTTAAAAAGGATTTCATTTAAAATGTGATAATTCTCTTCAATTTTCAGGCGAAGGCAGCATGCCAAATTTCATTTGAGTAGTTAGTTTCATTTTTGAATCATCGCTTTCACAGACAGACAGATATAATGCAAAAAGATCTTGGTATTTTTAAGACATATTGCTGATTATTTTTAGCACGTTAACGCGAATAATAATAAAGAAAACTATTGTATCAGTTTGAACTATAAACTATTGTCTCAATTATTTGTATCAGTTTAAAACCATGAGAATAATTTTCAAGTCACCGCCACTCTTATCGCTCAATCATTCACATATCCTGTAACAATCCGTTATACGCAATTATTCTTTTCCTTAAATGGTTGTAATGTATCTTTCGGATTTAACACTTAACTCTTGTATCCCGAGGCGACTTTTTCTTCAAGCTCCTTTAAATCCAGGCTATTTTAGGAGGCTAAGACATTAATTGGACTCTCCCAACCTGGGTGGTCATTTACCCCTCCACCCCTCTCCCTGCTGTAACCTTCCCTTAAGGCGCAAGGAAATGGGCTATGGTGGGCAAGGATAATTGGAGCCCTAACACGCTTATTTCCTAAGCGATCTGAGAAACTCACCTTCACTCAATAGAAGCCAACCGCCTCAAACCGGCCTTCGTCGTCGTTAAGGGAAAATTTCTAGACCGCCCCGGACCGCCTCGCTCGTTATGAGAGGGTTAAATACCCAACTTTTTAAAAATTGATATACATATGTTTTTTGAATTTCATTTCTTTTATAAAACATGGAATGGAACTTTATAAAATCCTATTTTGTTTTAAGCGTGGTTTACGGCGAGAATCAATTTGTTATCCATCGCCAAAACTTTGCTTTAGTTGAGAAAAAATTTCCTTCATAAAGTTCTATTATGTCAAACGCAGGTGAATTTTAAAAATTAATAATAAGGATAAGGAATTTTCTTCAACATTGTAGGATAAAATATGGCATTGTCAAGCTTACAGATAAAGCAAAAATGATTCAGCCAAAATTTTAAAAACATTAATTTATTTTTATTTTTCATCACCACTCAGGCTGTCATCTCTATGTTGTATTGGTTTACTAATTAATATCTTCAGTATGTATCCTGTTGATAACAACAAGAATTAGAGTTTCAGTTTTATTCTCAATATTTTAAAAGACAAAATTGGGTAAGTTGCTTAAAGGCAACAAAGGGTATTTATCACAAGAAATAAATAATATGTTATAAAAAATATTTTCTGTCATAAAGCATTTGTTTATTTTATTTGTTTTCAATCAATGTTGAACATTTCTCTCGTATATATATTTATTTAAACACGTCAAATTTGTAGGGAAATCTCTCGAATGAAGAAGCAATTGGGTGATTTTTAGTAGCTGTAATAATTATTCTTATTGAGAAAGTAAATTAGTTTCCTAAAAGAAAAATTCCAATTGTAGACGACCTGATTATCTATTACATATTGCGACTAACAGAGGGTTAACCTTTATATAAAGCGTTGCAGTTTCTTAACAAGTGCGTTGGAAGTAAATTAAGTAGACAAGGGGTGGTGGAGGAGGAACGCACGGAACCCCGTTACGGCACTGTTTTTTGTCACAAGAAATAAATAATAGAAAATTGTGAAAATATTCTTAAAACAGCGTGATTTTTGTCTCTCAGGTTAAAACGTTCCGGTACAGCTTTTAGAGTTTCCTGCCACTGAAATAGACAATTTGGAACAGTAACAGTAAATAAGGAGTTTGCTTATATTTATATCCGGAATCTCACTAAGTTTCCCTTTATTTAAACACAAAGCTAAGTACCAAATTCTTGCAATTCGTTTCAACTGATATTTATGCGCTGATATAAAGTTCTCTTGCTTTGTTTTCTTTTTCTGCGATCTCGAAACAAAGTTTCCTGATCAATTATTTTTCTTCCTATTTGCTCGGATTTCAATTCGGAAACTTTTATCTCTGAATGTTATTTTTGCAGTCTGCAAGCAAAGCAAATTACAGTCGCTTCTTCCTTCAGAGCTACGTTAATGGAAACAACTGTTTCAGCCGAGATCGCCGTTTTTGGAAATTAATGTAAGGAAAGAATCGCTTTGAACTTTTCCTTTCCAATTAGCATTCATTCTCGATTAATCATGGTATCTAATTTTCCGCTTCAACCGGCACGAACTTAGCTAACTTTCCAGTTTTCTGTTAACATCAACAACTGAAAAGAAAGGCAAAAGGCGAAACTCTCAAAATGATTTTTTAAACCACGCCAAATCAATGTTTCAAGAAAATGCTGTTTCACGTTTGCTTTGTAAGGAATCGAATTTTGTCGACATTCTGAGATTATGATATTCATGCATTTCTTTTTGAATGGCCCTTGTTCATTAATTAAGCATTTGAGAGATAATATAATTTATTGCTAATCCAATGTGACAATCAGAATTTTCAATATCTGTGAAATAACTTGTTGCATAATAGGGATTAGATTTAATACTATTATTTATTTTTCAAATCTTTGCAAATATTTATTCTCAAATATTTTAAATGTGATTAATACTGATCCTTGCGAATAACTGTAATATATTCCTGTAATGCAAGGTAAATCAGCTTAATAACACAAGCCAGCTGTGATAAAATAATTAAATTTATTACACAAACACAAATCATTTATAAAACACGTAGAAAACCGGTGAATTATTAAATTTCTAATTGTGTGTGTGGGGGATGGTCAGTTGCCTAACTATGGCAAGTAGCTCCCAGGTCATAATATGATTTTCTTCTCCAGTCTAATCATCATTAGTGGTGTAGCTAGTGTGAAATACTCCTAGGGAATGATATTTTTCGCCCCTTGATAGTATTTGGCTTTAAAAAATGACATAAACTCACTAACGTTGTCAGTGGAGCAGCGAGTATAAATGGCGCCAGGCGAATAATATTTTTGAATTTATTTTATTTTAAGTCCAGCCGTCATCAGTGGCTTTGTAAACAGAAATGGTGCCCGGAAAAGGGTATTATTTTTATATCGTCTAATTAAAGTTTTTCTTTAAAAAGTGATATAAGTGCAGGCACATGTTTTGACTTCATGTCGCTTCTTTAGACTGGGTCCTGAGCCTTCTATACATCCCGTGCTCACCGGTCTCGACGCACTGGAAGAACGACGAGTTTCCTGGCTAGTGTTTTATATCAGTCTGACTCTTCATTGTTTACACCACACAGTGGCGCTTTGATTAATGGTGGTACGTCTGCGAGTGTTCTTGGGGTTCAATGGCTAGCATTTATCTCATCTTTAATTAAACATTTTCTGATAATGAATGTCTGATGGCAATAATCAATGAAATATAAAAGATATATTTAACAAAACTGTTGTGAAAAGTGTCTTGTTATTGATGACCAAGTTTGTTAAGTTGAGTGACATTTTTTTCAACGCTGGTAGTAAAATAGCCATTTTGAATCCCCAACTATATGTATTTACTTTGATCTCTAAAGGAGACATCTGATTCTCCACAAAGGTAGCAAAAGGGGAATTGGAACCCTAAGTCCGTTAACCCTAACCCTGTTACTCCGGTGTACCTTTTCTCAAAATCTGTTATAGATTCATGTTTGAAATTTTTTATAGAAGTAAAGTACATCTTTCTCATTGCACTGGAATGAGTTTTTGGCTAAATTTTAATTTTTTATCAATTTACAAAATGTTTAATTAGACATAAGGAAATTTTTCCTATTTTCACACAAAAAAAATTGTAAAAAATAAAATTTTGAGTCTTTTTTTAAAATCTTATTTCAGTACAATGAAAAAAGTGTACTTTACTTGTATAAAAAGTTTCAAACATGTATCTATAACAGATTTTGAGAAAAGGTACACCGGAGTAACAGGGTTAGGGTTAACGGACTTAGGGTTCCAACTCCCCAGCGAAAACCAGCGCAGTTTATAGATGTAAAAAGGCAACTGTTGAAAGTCTCTATGTACATTTAATGAGTGAAACTTATTAATTGTACATTGAAATCGATAATGAGGCATAGCATGAATGCTGTATTTGCGCGTTTTTTGCAAATAAGTTGCTTTTTTTAGAATGTATAGGGATTTTCACAAAGGATTTGTGTGGAATTTTATAGAGCTTACTATATCATTTTGTAAATAATTTGTCTAAAAGCATTTCAGTTGCCAGCCACATTGTATTTTTTTACTTAAAATATTTTATATCTTGAAGTCTTGGCCGTTTATCTTAGAGAATTCTAAGGGAACAAACTTCAAAAAATTCCCTTCACCTAAAAGACGTAATTCTTCATCATATCTGTGTCATGAAACCTATAATATTTATGTATTAGTCAAAGAAAAGCTCATCTTACCGGAAAGTAACGCCGTTAATTCGAAATCAATGAGACACTTATTTTTTCAGAAAAAAATGCAACGTTACATTCTGTTACTAAAATCATTTAATTCATTTTCGTACAAAAAATGTATTGAAATTCTACTAAAAGTCTCTTGAATTCTTCTAAATATTACTGCATCCATCCAAAATGTCTAAGATCCGTTTTATTTCTCTAACTTTGAACAGTTGACGTATTACATATCATTAAATATCCCCGTAAGTTCGAATACACGATTTCTCTGTAATATTTTTGGCCATTTCACTTAATCTAAATTATGAATAAGTGTTTCGAAATCATCCACTCCTCGATAATGCGACTCCCGTTGCTTAGAAACATTAGAAATGTTGTCATAACAAAAGAACCTGAAGAATAACATATTTCTGGGAGATGGTGCGAGATTCCTGTTTGCCAAATTAATAATGATCTGCATCCTCTTTGTCCAATGTTCATTTTCTGATTCTCTCTCCTATTAATTGTATGGATTGATCAAACAGAATGAATGTCTGATTTCTAAATGCCATCTTTTCAAATAAAGTTCGGGTAATTATGAAAGTTGTACAGCTCATATCTAAAGGTTTAATTATGGAGTAACTTCCATACCTTATAGTTTAATAATGGTAATAACTGCGATGCATAATTGAATGAAAATAATTTTCAGTTGCAGAAGTCGAATTTATTATTTAGGAGTAGCTCTGACTTGTAATGATGATGAAATACGCTGACAAATAGTATATGGATGGTGATATTAATATTCATTACTACGAGAACTTAATGAAAGAACTTTACAATTATTTCATTATCTTATTTCAAAATCTTATATCATTATCTTATATCATTCAAAATTACGATTAATTATGTTATAACTTGCTTTAATATGACTGACTATATTATTTGACATCGAAAAATATAATCTTCAATATCAAAATGATCCTTTTAATGAAATCTAAGATGCACTGAAATGAAATGCTTTCTATGAAATTTACCTGCATATTTGTTGTCCTTTTGTTTTACTAGCTTCGGAAGAAAATTTACTATCCTAAATTATTCAAAGTTTCTGTTTAAATCCCGAATAGCTTTAATGCATAGTTTCGTTCAAGATTGGAGACCTATGAATCCCTTTGACCTTTATATGAGGAATACCAAAGGTTATCATTTCTGTAACCTTCGTGTGAAGTTACTTTACAAGACCCTTCAAAGTTAATTAAGTAAGGGATGAGATTTCCACTTCTATTTATAACCGAAATCTCGCCAAGCTTTACTTTATTTAAATACCCAGTTAAGTTGCAAATTCGAACAATTTACTCCGACTGACGTTTATGCGTTGATTTAAGTCTGTCTGCCACATGAAACAAAAGTTTTCTGATCAATTATTTTCCCGTTTCTCCTATTTGTTTGAGAATCCCGTATTTCCATTTGGAAACTTTTATCTCTGGACGTTATTTTTGCAGTCTGAAGGCAAAGCAAATTACAGTGGCTTCTTCTTTTGGGGGTTACGTTAATAGAAATAAGTATTTCGGCTGAGCCTGGCGTTTTTGGAAATGAATGCAAAGAAAGTGTCGCTTTGAATCTTTCATCCCAATTAGCATTCGCTTTCGATTAATCACGGAATCTAATTTTCCGCTTCAGGCGTCACGAATTCGAATTTTCCTTCCAGTTTCTTTTAACATCATCAACTGATAACGATAGCGAAAGGCGAGTTTTGACCCTTCCGATGAATTTTTAAACTCTGCCAAATTGATAGTTTAAGAAAAATCTGTTAAGCTTTTACATTGTGAAAAATCGAATTTTGGTGATATTCTTCACTATTAGTTCTGCGAAGAGTATTAATTGATTGATTGAAGGGGTTTTATGGGATTTTCAGATACAAAGATTATTATCCCCTATTCATTCCAAAGTTCTTTCAATCCACTTGAAAAAAAGAAAGGAAAATTGCTATCAAAAGATGGGCTAAACTATGGCCGATCTGATTCGGTCAAGACAAAAAAAAATGGCGTCCTGCTAGTAAAGCATCCAACTTCTTTACCCTGCGAAGAGTAGATCTCGCGATCAAAAAGAAAATAATAATACGATCTGCTTTTCATCGCAGTCTTTAAAAGATTATCCTTTCTCTTTTTCGAATGCGAATTATTTTCTCACATCTCTGCTTTTATCATTATTAACAAAATTAAAATTAAGTCTCATTTGCAATTAGTGGACTTTTGGAAGCATTATGAACGGAATTCCAAAATGCTACCAATCCAAAAAAAAAAGAAAATTGCCGTGATAAATACACGGAAAGACGTTACACAAATAACAGCTAATATTTTACAAATTTTATTGCTTGGACCGTTTGGCTAGAATCATTGGAAAAGTTAAACATTAAATGAAATATAACCATTAAAATGGCCATCATTTAGAAACGTAATAAAAACTGGTATATAAATTTAAAGGAGAACCTGCTGAAAATCTCACTTCGACCCTTTCCCTTCGTCATAGCTCTAACTCTTATGAAACTCTGAGAGGAAATATTGGAGGGGCTGAAATTCTCTTTTCCTTTTATGACCAGACAACCGCAATCTACATGTGGCTTTCAGATTGCCAACAGAATTTCTTATTTTGTAGACATAGTTAATTTTGCAGAATTTGTGTAAATTCATATTACATTGTACCATATGATTGTGTACAAAAAATTTTCTAACATTTTTCAGCTAGCTTCTAATCCATGTCGGTTTCACAGGAAATCACTTCAAATAAGTTTCACGTCGCAATATACAGTAGTAGTTCATAATGTAGATGGAAGCAGACCTATCATCCATGCCAGTAGTGTGCCTTAAGTTGCCTTGTTTTTGGATACAATGATGATGATCTTAAAACCATGTTTCTGACAAATGTGATGTGCCTCAGATGTGACCTAAGAATGGCAATGTGCAGAATAAAAGTTGCTTGTCCTTTCAGCCAACTTTCATAATTTAACCAGCATTTGTGCATTATGCTCACGTTCAATTTAATTGGAAACGTTGGTCATTAAAAAGAAGACATTTTTAAATATATCTTTTTCATCGTAAGTAGGGTAAAGTGATGTAAAACCGAGTACCTTAGACTCGAAGGCCTGTTAGATCTACATTATTTGACGTAGAGATTGAAAAATTTTATTAAAATATTCATTGTTTATCGGAGTACAATATATCTTTCAATAAAAATCATAGTTTTACTACTTTTTCAACCAATGATTTTTTTATAAAATGTCATACCACCCGGTTTTACCACACTAGTGGGGTATAACCACTATGAGAGAGACCACTATAGAGTAAATGCACATGTTAACTCGATGGGAAAATAAGAAAAGTCGATTTTCAGTGGAAACGTTGCAGGCATTTTCATTTTTTATGATAATTTAAGAATATTAGTTACAAAATACACATGTAAAGCAGTTGTCTTCTTCCTCCGCGCCACTGCAATATTCGTGGACCCAGCTAAGACAGTTTCTACATTGGCTGAACCCTTATCACTTATTTAAATTAGAAAATAAATCATTAAAATATAAACGATAAACGTCTGATGTGCTTTTATCGTCTTCATCGGAGGACTCTTTATTATTGACTGTCTCGGTTTTACGCTACATGAAGTACCCGGTTTTATCCCCAGTGCAGAGGTTATAAAAAACGAAATAGAACCTCGCAAATGTTGGGCTAAATCCTTATTGTTTGATCGGGTATAAATCCGTTGTAAACATATATAATAAGCTGTAATAAGTATAGTTTTTATAACTGTAATGATTATTAAATAAGGATGGTTTAAAATTCAACGAACATTAGTGAGTTGACGTTTTAAACAAATAAACCTTTACAGATACACTGAATTCAACGGCAATATCATGCCACTACGACTGTTCCTTTTTCTTCACTAGCAGGGTGTAGTCCAGTATTTGTCTCCCCGAAAAGAGAATTAATAACGCCAGAATAAAGGTAACACGGTTTTACCCCACTCCCCCCTATCTAAAATCATAAAATGTTAGTGATTTATTTTGAGAGAATTCCAGAATCACCAAATCCATAGAAAACTTACTTAGTCTGCAGGATATCAATCTTCATGGTGTCCGTTCAAATTTTAAAAATATATGTATATAATTCTTTTTAAAATTCAAAATAGATGACAGAAATTTTTTCTACAGAAATGAAATGCTACCTTGCTTTTTGCTTCCAAAATCTTTCAAATTCATCTTCTGAGGAAAAACTATAAAACTCTAAATACCTATTTATTTTGTTTTATTTAAAATAGTTGTCGTCAAAAGCATCATTAAATTTTCTCCCTTATTTAAGTATGCATTTCTCGTTACTCATTTTTAGTCATTTTATTTCCTCTATATTATGATGCAGTGCTTGTAAATTATTCACTGATCAATAATGCGAATTTCGTTGCATAGCAGCTCGATGGTTGTTGACACAAGGAAACCTCATAAGAACATATTCTTACAAGAAGGTGCGAGATAGCTGTTTTCAAAATGAATTGTAACCCGCATCCTCTTTGTTCAGCGTCTGTTTTATTGTCTTCTTTTATGATGGAAAACTCGTATATCTTCAACAGAATAAATATCTGATGTTTTAATACCATCATCTTATGAATTAAGTTCGATTGTTTATGAAAGACGTATCGCTTACATATGAAGATTTTAATTATGCAGTAATTCCACAGGCTCATTATTGATAGAAAATATTTGTTTTGCTGATGACAGAGACTAAATTACTTCTGCGCACTGTTTAAACTAGTAATTCGGGTGAAATGTTTTGCTGAAATTTTGTTGTCGTTAAGTATCAACCGATTATGAATTAACTAATTATTCTTTAACTAGATGCCAATGATGAACCGTGTGGAAAATTAAATGTGATTCATTTAAACCCTTTAGTCTAATTTGATATTCATAGTTCTCTCAGCAGAGTGCTTTTAAACTTCAAAGTATGAAAAGAGTTGTTATTTTAGCACCATTCGACCCTTTCTGTAAATTGTGGAAATAAAAATATTTATTGGAGTGAAGTTACACAACGCCGCATTCACAAAAGAAACGATGTGTTAGCTTCATTTAACATCTTATTCCATCTTGTCTGTTAAGTGTGCACAAACTCCCTAATGGAGTAAAGTCACACCACGCCACATTCGCAAAAGAAACGTTGTGTTCGCTTCATCTAACATCTTATTCCATCTTGTCTGTTTAATGTGCACAATCTCCTTAATGGAGTGACGTCACACAATGCCACAATCCGAAAAGAAACGCTGTGTCTGCTTCATCCAATATCATGTTCCACCTTGTCTGTTAAGTGTGCACATAAATCTCCCTAATGAAGTGAAGTCACACAAAACCACAGTCGCAAAAGAAAGGCTTTGCCCGCTTCATATGACATCTATTGCACGTAGCCATTCGTAGTGCGATAACTTTCTTATTCTTCATGCAAAGCAGTTGGTCCTAAGGCTGGACACTCACGATTGCTCCAACCCACGCAAATTCAGCGGATACATGCCAAAACCGGTCGTCAGTGCAAAAATCCGATGTGAAATGGATGGTATTGTCAAAAAGTCTGGATATTAAGCCGTACATTCGCGAGCGTTCCACTTCACACC
>BGPR01000401.1:188820-200529 GCA_013235015.1 Araneus ventricosus | reverse complement strand
CAATAGAAATTTGTTCGGACTTAATGCAACAATAGATGAATAGAGGAAGATTTTATTTATAAAATAAGATCTGTATTTTCAGTGCACATAAATCAGTTAATGGAAAAAACATCTATGAAAAAAATTGGAATCTTATTCTGAAGGCATTTTATATGCTTTCGTTAGATATTATATTGTGACATATTTTATAGTGAATACAAGTGTAAGCTCATATACCGTAACATTTCAAGTTTAAAAAAATTTCCTTAATAGTTTCAAGTAAACCATGCTCTATGCGATAATACCTAATATCATTCAAATGAAAATAATGCATTGTCTAAAATTTCATAAATTGCTTTTTCGTAACTAAACTTATTTATTTTTAGTTAAGCTCATTCTCGAGTCATGAGGCTTTCCCGCAATTCACAACTGTTGTTTACAGCATACATAAAATGTACAAAATGGTAAAATACCATATATTATTGTACATTGCCATTTAATATTGCATAATATCAAACACTGTATAATGCCGTGCAGCGTGTGCTATATTATCCGAGTTCGTTGATATTTCCTAATTTTGGCGCAGTTTACCTACAAGAACGAATAAATGAGTTTTGCTTTCCAAATGTCGAAGCTGAGCCAGGAATTTAATTTTGCTTATAGTCGCTGAAAAGTGAAATTGAGTGTTCATAAAGTTACGAACGACCGCATAACCTATGACAGATGTACTACGCGTTTATAAGCGTACTAACTACTTTTAAATACTTTAGAACCATCGTCACGATTATTCTACCGTCATTAACGATATACTTTCCAGCTTTCAGGCCTTGGGGACCTAGTGATAAGGTCTGAGCTTGGGGGCCGGAGGGTTGAAATTCGAAACCCGATTCCACTAAAGATCCGTCGGATATGTGGGCCTGTTGTACGTTAAATCAAAGGTCCTCCCGTTGGTGTGATGCGGAAGTTTGGAGAGATCACGTGTTGTCTTCATCATCTAAACGCTGTTCGAAATTACGAGATCTGTCACAAAATAGCCCCAGTGTTTCTTCAAAATGTGATGCTAATATAACTAAACTAATCCATATAGTTTTCATCGTAATATAAAGCTGAAATTTATAGAGTATCAAATGGATGGTACACTATATGTCCAAAAGTATTCGGACACTTTCAGATTTTCACATTTTTTAGAATTTCTCCGGAATGGTTTAACCGACTGCCTTTAAACTTCGGATATGTAAAGAATAGACAATAACTCACATTTTACACTGAATATTCGATCCTGAGGGCAATTAGGGGGCCGTCTACAAACTGATGAAGATAAAAACGTTTTTGGCCCACCCCGCTTCACAGAATACTGATAACAAGATGAAACTTTCAGAAATGGTAATGTTTAATGTGCATAATAATGGCAGGAATTTTTGTAAACTCAGCGCAAATATTTGGGAAGATATAAAGGTTTTCTTAAAAAATCTCAAATTTTCCCACCTGTTTTTTGCTTATAACATGAGTTTTCTGTTATATTATACGAAGCTTACAGAAAAGATGACAATATCTTAGAGAAGCATTTGTGAAAAACTTTTTAAAAGAATTGTTGAATATTACAGGAATTATGAGCCATTTTAGTAAATAGTGTTTTACTGCGCATAATTCTTGTAATATTCAACAACTCTTTTCCAAAGTTTTACACAAATGCTTCTCTAAGATATTGTCATCTTTTCTGTAAGTTTCGTATAATATAACAGAAAACTCTGCATGTTAAAAGCAAAAAAAACAGGTGTGAAAATTTGAGATTTTTTAAGAAAACCTTTATGTTTTCCCAAATATTTGCGCTGAGTTTACAAAAATTCCTGTAAATAGTATGCACATTAAACATAACCATTTCTGAAAGTTTCATCTTATTATCAGTATTCTGTGAAGCGGGGTGGGCCAAAAACATTTTTGTCTTCATCAGTTTGTAGATGGCCCCCTAATTGCCCTCAGGATCGAATCTTCAATGTAAAATGTGAGTTATTGTCTATTCTTTACATGTCCGAAGTTTAAAGGCAGTCGGTTAAACCATTCCGGAGAAATTCTAAAAAATGTGAAAATCTGCAAGTGTCCGGATACTTTTGAGCATATAGTGTATATGTAATGAATAATAGGAACACAATGGATGGTTATCAAATCACAAAATAGCACCACTTATGTACTGCCGATTCTTGCCCCACACCATAACCACCGCACTACCCAAAATAGTTAGCTGTATTCATACTATAAGGTAACAAAAAATTTAAAAAAATTCATAAATAATTAATTGCATTCATTCATAATTGCTAAAAGCATTGTTAGTAAGCAGGATTTTTTTTAACGGCAAAATCATTATAATTCAAAATGCCACCTATAATTTGCGCTATCACCAATGAAGTTCCCGGAATTATACAAAGGAAAATTATTGTAAAAATTGTTCATTACTATGTTATGCGTTTGTTTCTCTTTCTCTCTCTCTCAATTATTCGTTTGAACTATCAATATGGTGTGCGAAATAAGATGCTGAATCGATGTTGCCTATAAATCCATTATTTTATCTAACATCTATTTGCCTATTGTCTTGCATTGTGATTTGATGTCACATTCTTATGTTTCCTATAAGATGCTCAATGAATACCAAAATTTGATGTGGCACACTTGTATGTATACACTTGCATATGTGGCTATCAATTGACTCATTCAATGAAGGGGGAAATTGTTTCGTATTAATCCCAAAAACATTGTTGACATTTAATTCGAAACACTATTGCCATTTTCTTCTGACTTGAAAAGATATATTTCTCTTTTCATTTAATATATACTCTCCATTTAATTGAATACGTTTTATCTTCATTTTGAAAAAACTATTTATTTACTTTAGCAATATTCCTGTAACAATTTAAAATTTTACGTTTCATATTCGAAGCAATAGCGGAGATAATCGATTCCTGCACAAAACTGGTCGGAACACTTAAACAGATTAGCCGACTAATAACATTTACACATTTTTATCTTAATGAGTAATCTCTTCCGTAGCGGGAAATTCAATTAGGTGGAGAAAACTTCTGCTGCGTTTCTTGGAAGGAAGCAATTCCCTTGAAGCGACGGGAATTTCATCCGGTATTTATTTCCCTCTAAGGACATCGCCTGGACTATGTTAAATGTGCACCTAACTTAATTTTAGGAAGATTTACACTTATTAAAATTTTATCGATTTGCAGATTTGAAAAATATTGTATCTTTCTAAATAATATGACCGCTAAAAATATTTGATATATGAACAAAAATATTACATTCAAGAACGATATTTGCTATATGCCATATTTCATTCTTGAAATTTAATTAGGTGGAGAAAACTTCTGCCGCGTTGCCTGGAAGGAAGCAGTTCCTTTGAAGAGATGCAATTATCATCTAATATTTATCTCCCTCTAAGGACATAGGATGGAATCTGTTTAATATGCGCCTAACTTAATTTTAAGAAGATTAACTGTTATCAAAATTCCAACGATTTTCAGATTTGAAAAATACTTTATTATTCTAAATATGTCCGTTAAAATTGTTTGATATCTGAACAAAATATTATTTTTAAGAATGATATTTTCAATGTGCCTGAATACCAAGTTCACTCTATCTCATTGGTTCCCAACTATTTATTCTTCCTCTGCCCCTTGATTTTTTCTATTTCTTTTTGAGTTTTCCTTAGTTTTATACCCTCCCTTTTCCCAACCATCCCTCCCGTTAAGAAACCTTAATTAATAATGTTAAGGTCTTAGCGTAACATTATTAGCATGCTAGCGGGATGGTTAGCGCAACAGTCAAACGGCTCGAATTAAATTAATAACATCTGTAGAGTTTATTTTTTATTTTTGCATTTTATTTCATTTTTTATTAAAGTATCAATTAAAAGCCAAAACCGATGAAAACTGTATTGAAATAGTTTCGCATTTGCCTATGATAAAAGCTAACTACTCTTCACCTTTTACAAACCAAATTCTGATCCAGGTCAACTTTTAATCACTTTTTTGCATATTTCAACTTATAATGATTTAGTTTAAAGATATCAATCATTAAAATTTAAATTAAAAATTTTTATATAAGTTTTTTTATAATGTTCCCAATCGGGAACATTGGCCAGTTCTCATTAAGCTCATTACACTAGACATTGAAATGGACTAAATAATAAGCAAAGTATTGTAAAATATATATTTGTAATTAAGCATATATATGTATTTAGTTAAGAATTTATGAATTTAAATGTGTAGCGGTACTACAAAGTGAAACTAAAAACTGACATTTGCCATGAGGTTCAAATCAAATTCACAGTGCCGCTTTGTTGTTATTTTTGATCTCGGAAAGTATGCAAATCAGCAACTCCTTCAGTCTATTTATAAACCAGCGAAGCAGAAGAATAAAACACTGCCGCCACCGGAGCGATGCTGACTTAATCTATAAACGTGATTCACTAATCTTGAAATTGTACAAAGTCTTGTAAATATATTGTAATTAAATTTTCTTTAACTTAAACCTTGTTTTCTTAGCTCTAGCATATTTTAAATCAGGCAGGCAAATATGTAGGTTAGGTAATTGAAGCCAACACAAACCCACAAATGAATAAAAAATATATTTTGTACAAAAAAGTGCAAAAAATAAAACTTCATTACTTTATCCTATGGTTCTCTGGGAAGTAGTTCAAATGCAGTACCCATTTTTGTCCTTATTGCTCTGTAATCTTGTATTTTCTCAAAATTATGCATATTTACCCGAGTTGTTACAATAAGGCAATAAATATTACTTTTCAGCTGTGATATACAACCGGTAACTTTTCGTCCTGTTTGAGGTCCATCCTTTTTTGCCAATTGGGAACATTGGCCTGTAAACGGTTAATGATAATTAACTATTTAAATGGGAGACAATTTCAATGCAATTGTTCAGCTTATTTTATGGAGCTGTGTCTTATAAAATTCACTTTTTAATGAAGATAGATTTAATTCCATATTTGGAGCTGCGCCAAGCTAATTGTTATATCTGCTACAAATATACGCATAAAACGGCTGTGTCCACTTTTCCTTTATCTCTAACCAACAGGCTTTCAGACTTGTATCACTTTCACTTTTCACACGATATTGGCGCGAGAAAATTCTGCAACTTTTTTATTTCCTTTTAATTTCCATATGTTTTGTGTTTTGCGCCATTACCAACATTAACTTTCGATTACTCCCAGGGATGCGTGTACCACATGTTGCGAACGTCTGCTCCATCTTATTGTAGAATATGTCTTATACAAATAGATGGATCAGAATGTTGCAAAAAAGGCACAAAAGATAAGTGAAAAACTGTTCGAATAAGGCGCATAATTTATTCAAAGACTGTGTTGGCTATCCTTATTGATCCTTAAACAATAATTAACTAACAGAAAGATTTCATGAGAATTGGATTAATTCTTTGAAAAGACCAAAAAAGTAAAAGCAGCATTTTTATTTACGCATAATGTTGATACATATATCTCACTTCGCTTCTTCAATGAGAATTTCTATTAGCACAAAGGTACTGTAAGGTATTTTTACGATATTCTGTCATATTTCGAATGCTGTAAAATATAATGAACTTAATATTGCAAATTGTCTTGAGCTATTTGGACACTTTCTTTATAATCCGCCTTTTTTAAGCCTATAATATTATTAATGTTTTCCAAAACTTTGTAAAATCATCTACAAAAATGCAGAGAACATATATTAGTTTCCCAGCCACAGGAGGTCAATCTCTCTCATGTTGGTGTAGTTTTAAAACAGGTCACGTATCAGACGTTTTCGTGGACAGACGTCCACTCTTCAAAATTACATGTATTGTTACGTTTAACCCTAGAGCTGCTTCTATACACGTGTTAATCTAATATATTAAACAAATTAATCTGGCATGTCAAATCAAAATTTATCTTTCTTGCAAATAACCGCGACCACGAAGGAATTATATTTGTTGTTAGCTCCTTTAATATTGTTAATACCTACTGATTTTAATTTTATCATTCTTAAATTAGCTACTGACATTCGTGGAGAGGCTAAAAGAAAAAAGTGGGGATATCTTTGTAAAAAAGCATCCTGAAGCGAAGACATTAGATGCACGTACTTCTTTATTTTCGGAACGAAGGACACTAAGGTCTTCCCATCATTTGAACCAAACTTGTCGGTGTTACGTTACGTTACACCACCTGCATCCCCGTGTTTAGAGCCATTTGGCTCCTTTCCGGTTTGGATGGATGGAGGTGAATTTTATTTTTTAAGAAAGGACAAAAACAAGTAACAGGTACGAAAACAAATAGAAATGGAAAAGAAACATACACTGGATAGAACAACAAAGAAAACAAAACAAAATAAAAAATTCGTATTCTTCCCTGCGACCTAAACAAATTTTAGGAAAATTATTTTTCACAAGAATAAATTTTAAATGATTAAGTCATGAAATGACTAAAGATAAGCATCCGTGATAATAATAAAAAAAATGGTATATTAACAACAATCATATGTGTGACGAATTCGGGTGCTAGGTGCCTGAGAGATCAATATGGCAATACCTGCTCTTCACGTAACGGACAAATCTATTGAAGAGCGCGGATCTAAACATCAGGTAAAGAAAGGAGATTACTAGAAGAGACAGACATGTAACTTTCTTGGAAGTGAAGGAGGGAACAGAAACGTTCGAGCTGTGCCTGCCATGGCGGTTGCGTCCGAAGGAGGGTTAAAACAAGTTTAACAGTGGATTGACTCATTATGAAAGCATTCTTTCCTAGCTATTATATCCACATCTCTTTCTTTTTCATTCTAACCTCAATAGAAGTCCTAGGGCTCTTGTAAAAAGTCTTAGCTCTATGGAGGAAACAAAAGATATAGAACAACATGCGAGAGTGTTGCCATGGTAACATACTGAATGATCTCAGGTTCCATTGTTTTACGTACGTTAAATGAGTTTTTCTTCGAGCCATAAAGACATTTTCCTGATTAATTAAGCAGATTTATGAGCTTCAATACTTTTTCAATGTGTTATTCTCTATTCTAGCATCACTGATGTTCTGACATCGGTTTAAGCCCTACAGCTCTTAGTAAAAACTGTCTTATCTCCACAGAGGTTTCGAAAGACACAGAACGACATGCGAAAATGTTGGAATGACAATGTACTAAATGACTTTAGACTTTTTTTCGTCATTATATCGAACCGTAAAGAAATTTCCAGAATATTTAAACTGATTCAAGTGCTTCAGAGCTTACTCGGAGTGTAATACTCAGGTTAAAAGGCGACTTTGCTCTTTTTCAGTTCTGACATCAGTCTAAACCCAACAACTCTTAGTTAGAGCAGTCTTATCTCTACAGAGGTAACGAAAGCCAGCGATTGACATGCGAAAATGCTGGAATGTTAAGTTACTAAATGGAATTTTTGACGTTACATCGATTCATAAAGAAATTCCCCGTTTATTCTTCCCAATTTTTAAGGCTTGATACTTTGGTTAAAAGGTGTCTTAAATGCTCAAGTGATATCAATCTTCTGTTAATTTTGAATCAGATTCTGTTATTTGTGGGATGAAAGACTATTTTGAAGTTCTCATACGATTTTTGATAATCGCTTGAATGTTGTAAGATTTGACTATTAATTTTTATTCTAATTCTATTTATGCAAATTTACATCGTATATTTTTTGCATTTTTTCTACTTTTTGCAATATGTCTCCTGCTAAATCAAAATGTATTCGTCCTACAATCACCAAACCCTCTAGATTTCATTCAGAATCACTCAGCATCAAAGTATTCATTCCTAGCTCTTCTACATACCTCTCTTTTTCAGCACGAACGTAACTTTAAGCCCTCGAGTGAGAAGAGCGAGCCCCCTTAAGATACGTAATTGGGTTTAAAAGGTGACTTAAATGGTCAAGTGATGGCAGTCTTCTGTTAATTTTGAATCATATTCTGTTATTTGTGCGCTGAAAATATATTTTGGATTTTTCATACGATTTGCGATGATCGTTTCAATGTTGCAACACTTGATTATTAATTTTTATTCAGATTCTATTTGTGCAAATTTATATCCCATTAATTTTTTGCATTTTGCCTACATTTTTGCAATTTGCGTCCTGCTAAATCGAAGTTTATTAGTCCTGCGGATCAGCAGACCCTCGAAACTTCATTCAGTACCTATCAGCATCAAAGTATTCATTTGAAGCTCTTCTGCATGCCTGTCTGTTTCAGCTCTAATACCATTCTAAGCCCTCGAGCGCTTAGTAAGACCCAGCAACAACGAGTCACAGCCTTTCATTTAGAATGTTAATTAATCACATTAACTGGAGTACTAACATTTCCTTTTCGTATTGTTAAGAGGATTAACTTCGAAGTTAGCACTGCACAGATAAAAGCGTAAATGTTGCTTAATTATACTTTTAAGATAAATTGAAATACGTGCTATGTTGTTCAAGTCTTGTATTTAGCAACAAAGAACCTTTTTTAAATTCGACACAAGTACACTGAAAGGAGTTGCCATTAACAAGTGCATTGATGTAAAAGAAGACTCGGAGATTGTGCGTGACATGAAACCAGTTTCTTTTATGAGAAAAAGTTTTCCTGTTTTCTAAAGCGGGTTGTAATAGCTCTTTTGCTAATGTAAACTTAATGATTGCTTTATGACTTAGCTGTAAAAAATTAAGGTAATCTCATTTTTATTTCAGAAAGACGCAGAACAAATAATCTGGTGGTTTAGTTATTTTTTTATCTGCTAGCGTGCTTTTTTTTGGAAAATGGCGTTTTTTGTTTGAAAGTTTGATGCCACGTAAGCAAAAATACTTGTTGTTGCCAATACCACACGATGAAAAAAAGTAACACTTTCAATTCCGTTTTCTTTTTTTAAATATGTTTGTTTAATTTCCAAAACAAACTTTAAAAAAAGTATACTGTTAATAGTAAGGGGTACAGGGGAATTATTTCGCGTATTGGTACGGTCTAGGTGTTCGATTCCAAAATAGTTTCAGGTTCGGAACCCGATTTCACAGAAGATCCTCTGTATATGTGGAACTGTTGCCACATATCAAATGGCCACATATGGGTCAAAAAGTTCCCGGAATAGGTCAATTACAAATTATTAAAAAATAGAACAATAATATTACCTTATTGGCCTTCAAAGTACTTTCCTCCTGCACCCACACACTTCTTCCAGTGTTCGTATAACTGCTCAAAACACTACTGGAATCCATTTTTAGAGAGGTCCTTCAGTTGTTTCGTCGCATTTTCGATCACCTTATCTGAATGCACAAAACGGTGTCCCTTCAATTTCATTTTCTGCCGTGGAAACAGGTAAAAATCCGCTGGTGCTAGGTCGGGAGAATAAGGAGGGTGTTCCATAGTGGTAATATTGCGTCTGGTGAGGTACTTTTTCACAATCAGAGCGCGATGTGGTGGAGCATTGTCGTGTAAAAGAAACCAATCGTTTGTTGCCCATTTTTCAGGTCGTTTTGGTGTGATTGCATATCGTAGTCGTTTAAGGTTCTCCAGGTAAAGTTCTTTATTGACAATTTGGCTTTCAGGAATAAATTCGTAGTGAATAACGCTATCGTAATCGGAAAAACCTCCAACATCACTTTCCCTCGGCTTTTGTCCAAGCGAAATTTTTGTCCAGCCGTTTTTATCATGGTGTCGTTTCCGTATGCTTTTCTCGGCATCTCGAGCGTCTCAGAATGTGATTTCTCGAGCAAAACGCAGAATTTGATGTTTGTACGCTGCTCTAAAGACGATATTTCAAAATCCGACGAATGAAAAATTCTCTTTGTCAGAAATAATCTGCAGCTAACGCCGACAGTACTGGAAATGAATTCCAGATGGCTGTGTGTTTTCCTTATTAGTGGTGCAAACCTCCAAAAAAGATATTTCCCCTCCAACTAACACCTTCGTAAATGTAGGCGACCATATCTGGAATTTATTGACTCTACCTCGTACGTATTGAGCCAAACGTTCTCTCGCTGGTGTGGTGGGGAAATTCGGCGAGGGGCTTCCAGCTCAGATGTCGTCCTTGTCATGTGACCGCGGTTCAAATTTACAAGTTCCGTACGTTTCTTCAAAATGGAACTCTATTAAAACTATGCTAAACAAATCCACAATATCAGAAACTAAAGTGTCAGAATACTATATTATGAGAGGGCTGCTGAGATTTCGTTTCATCTGCTGTCCTTGTCATGTGACACGGGTTAAAAATTACGAGGTCCATTCCAAAATAGTCCTCATGTTGCTTCATGACGGGATGTTAGTCAAACTGACTTACAAATATTATTTCTCCCAGAAAACTGTAAAAATGGATTGGTGGTGCAAGAAAACAATACTTCAAGCTTTATAGACTTAATTCGGTATTCGCAATTATATATAGAGTGATTTTTTTAACTGACAGAACTCGGATCCTTCTGTAGATCTATCAGTTGAAAATCCACCAAATTTGGTAGGGGACTAATGACACCAGGGAGGGGAATAGATTCTGAAATAAAAAAATTAGTTCCGAAAATCGTTTTTGGGGGAAATGTGGCGCTATTGTAGTCTACGCAATTGAGAATGACACAAATGAATAACATAGAAAAGATTTCATTGCAAAACCGCTTTAATACAGAAAATAAACTTCCCCAGAGGGTTACATAGATGAAATTAAATAAAATTATTCAATAAAATTACTTCCTAGGCAAGGACATGTGATAACCCTTCAATATGATTCAATGTGACCACCCTTCTCACGGACCACACATTGCATCCTATAAACAACATTCGCCATGTCCATTCTCCCTGAATCTAACCATGCGACTTTTTCTTGTTGCATTATTTGAAGTCTAATGTCTTGTTGGGATCCCGACGTTGACGACTTTAGCACTAAAGCGGTTTTGCACTGAAATTTCTTCTTTGTTTTTCATTTGCCTAATTATCAGTTGTGTAGACTACAACAGCGGCACATTTTCCTCTATTGGCGACATTCGGAA
Organism: Araneus ventricosus; assembly: GCA_013235015.1. NCBI lineage: Eukaryota > Metazoa > Arthropoda > Arachnida > Araneae > Araneidae > Araneus > Araneus ventricosus. The sequence continues at coordinate 189,561 of BGPR01000401.1, read as the reverse complement.
TAATTTTTTTATTACTGAATCATTTTTCCCATTTCGTCATTCTACCAAATTTGGTGGCATTTCAGCTGATGGATCAAGCTGCAGAAGTCTCTAAGTACTGTCAGTTTTAAAAAAAATCACCCTATATATATATATATTGTCACGGTCGTCGAATGGTCAGAGCGCTGCTCTACGATGCCAAAGGACTCGGGTTCGAATCCCTGGACTTTTATGTTTTCAATTATTATTTCGATTATTTAATTTATATGCAAAATAGCATTTATGTAAATTTCTTATATGTAAATTACCCCTTAGTTATGCTTATTAACCGTAACTGTATTATTAACTGTTTCGCCAACTTTATATAAGCAGATGTAATATTTAGTTCTAGGAGATAAAGTCTTGAGTTAAGATTAGCGAGCTTTGTCTTCATTCGATTGATTCTCCACGCTAATTTTATCTACGCGACAATATTAATAAAAGAAAACATAGAAAGAAAACATTAAAAACGCGTGGTTCTGCATTGTCTCTTCAATGGTGGATTTTTGGGTGAGTTTTGACACCTTTTCTTCGTTTTTTTGGGTGAATTTTGATACCTTTTTCTTCGTTTTTTTTGTTTTGTTTTGTTGGTTTTGGGGTCGGGTTTAATATGCTTTGTTTCTAATAGACTTGGGCTTTTATTATATTTTTATTTCTTTCTCAAGTGGACTTGGGCTTTTTGCTTTTTTTCAAACTTTGGTTTTTGTTTCGGTGTTCCGGGGG
>BGPR01000401.1:130499-183820 GCA_013235015.1 Araneus ventricosus | reverse complement strand
ATTCGAGAAAGAACTGATTAGATCTTCACGCTTGATATGGAATCCAAATGGATTTGGCGATCACTTAAATTGAAAGGCTACTGGATAACGGAAGTGAATCCTCATCGCGGAAGTTCTGTTAAACCAAAATAAATAAATAAGAAAACCTGTGAATAAATCTATCGTGTTTCCTTTGAAAGCACTTATTCTATCAGACAGCTATTGAAACATTCATTGAAAAAGTCTGAACATTATTACCTATAGACCGACATATAAAGAGCGAATAAAGGTTACCCTATCCTTATTCAAAATGCTGCAGAAATAAACTCTAAGCGGTACTAAGTTCTTTTTTTCAAGTGTTCATTTTCGAAGGAAATTACTTTAAATCTCTTTATAAACTATCCTTAAAGGATTTGCAAAGCAATTTTGATTTTTCTTTTTCCATACAGAGCGTTGAGGTATTACAGCGATAAACTCAGAGGGTTGCTAGTAGACACCAGAACACAAATTATTACCGAGCATCGTGTCATAAGTGGCATTTAGCCAGTGAGAATAACAAAACACATTTACCAATACTTAATGGCAGCATGCATCCCCAAAAGTCAAATTTAGGAAAAAAGATAATTACTTTACACAATAAAGGATAATGTATAAATACATTTAAAGTGAAGTCCTTCGAAATAAAGCCTTTAGAAACTTTAATAGAGCAAATCATGCCGTGATGACAACAAAAATGAGTGATTTTCAAGATATGCCATTCCCCTCTTCGCCATTTTCTTTCGAATTGTTTGCTTTCGACGCTTTCAATGGAAATTACATTAAATGCCTTTTATAAATTATTCTATAATGATTTATAAAACAATTTAAATTTTTTTCTAAATCTGAATTCTTGGAATACTTATTTCATAAGTATTTTCACAATTTTCCCCAACTGCACGTCATTTGCTATACAATGTTTCATTAAATTTTGTGTCTCCTTATGTATTCTAAAGAACTCTGAATTGATTACTGTGTACCGGATGTTTTGTTCTAATTTTTATTTTAACTGAATAAAAGCATTTCGTAGATACTATATTTTATAAATGTACAAGCTTAATTATTTTTAAAAAATCTCAATCTTCTCATAAATATGCCACAAATGGATTATAAAATTTATTAACCTACACCCCACATGTTAAGAACGAATAAAGGTTAGATGTAATGCGTTGAAATTCATATACTTTTTTTTGGAAAACTAAAAAATAATTTTACTAACTGTAATAATTAGAACTAATATATTATATTTACACATTTGTTAATCTAATATAGGATTTCAGTCGAGTTTTGATCAGAAATGATATAATAAAATATTTATTACATTTTTTTTCTGAAAATGGATTTGTATCAATCTGCCCCATACTAGGGGTACATTGTCACACACGGAAATATCGAAAATAATTATGATTAATAGGTGTGGGATAAAAAAAATGTGTTTATCAATAAACTTTGTATTCCAAATCAATGTTTAAAAGTTTAACAAAGTAACAAATTTTTGTTTTAATGAAAATTCAAAATTTTTAATGAGACTGGAAAAATGAAACAATAATGCCTCAGAAAATAATATATGTCTACAAATAATAAAGGAAAATGTGTGCGTGTGAGTGTAAAAATACTTTGGTGAGAGGGAAAGTGTACCTTGATGTCATTTTTGGAATTTAAGGAATTAAAAATTAAGGGAAATTTTCGCATTCTTCCTTGAAGACTTACGAAAACATTATAGTACGAATATAATTTTCACATCATCTGAAAATACAAAAAAAAGAAATCTTTTCGATGATATTAATTATTCCGTACAATTTTTTTCCTCCAATTTTATAAATTCGTAAAAAAAATATTTTAAATTTAATTTGCAACAATAGTTTGTTTTGCAATGAAATTCAAGCCTTTTTCATTTATTAACATATAATTAATTGCGTGTTTCTCTTAGATAATTATTTTTTACGTTTTTTCCCCATTTCTGAAGAAGATTTTTTAAAGTAGTTCTGTTAATGCACATTGATACACACAGAAGACGCGTATCAATGTGCCCCGGAATCAGTTGTATGAATCTGCCCCAAGAGCCCTTTTTTACTTAAAAGAAGTGGTTACGCAAAATTAACTCTAAAAAAACCTCAAACCTTAATTCTGTTCAGAAAAATAAATGTCTTTTCTATCTTTGGAGTAGATTCCCTGGCAGGAAAACGTAACTTGTTAAAGAAATCATACAACACACACTTCGAGTCAAAATCACTTAGATGAGAAGATGAGCGGTTTGATTCTGTTGTAAATTAACTTTCGACTAAACATGGCTGCGAGAAGTGTTACAGTGTCGTATCTTTGAGGGGATGTGAACATCTTGAGCCATTCCAATCATCAAAATTTATGGACTGTATCAATGTTCCCGCCTATCAATCTACCCCAACTCCCCCCCTACCCTATCCTTATTCAAAATGCTGCAGAAAAAAAATAAAGAAGGGGCGAAAGTTATTCAAATTGTTCGCTTTCGATGGAAATGACTTTAAATACGTTTATAAAATATCGATAAATGATCTGTAATGAAATTTTATTTTTCATTTTAAAATGTTGAACGCCATTTTTGACAATATACTTCACTACCATTTTAACTTCTCCTTATGTCTGCTAGCAACGCTGAGTTTGTCACCGGATTATCTGAAAAGCCTGTATTTGAAAAGCTGAAAATAATTCCATTGCCGAACCCAAATGAACGTATGTAATATGTCTCGCAGATATTTCATGCTTGAGTTTTGATTGAATTTACATTTCTATTAAATATCAGTCTGAAGAAATCAATTGGAAATCAGTCTTAACGAATGCCGCTGGTCTAAATATTTGATTTTCCTTGTTCCCTATTTCACAACTGAAGGATCTTTTGCATGGCAATCCACTTGCAATTCGCAATTAACATCGAATACAGGGACGGAAATGACGACAGTTACATTATGTTTATACTTTTATCTGCTTGATTTTCCACTTATGTGGGTACTTCAAATGCGGGGACGGGAACCTGCCGTGTTTGAGTCTCGCTTACAGATGGGATACATAAATGGTGATGCGGCTCTAGGGGAGCCATCTTCCATGACTTGTACCCTTGTAATGGGGTATTTTACATGAGCCTCTTGTAATGCGGGATGTTTTGCTTTAGGTCTCAGTGTCGGTATTACTTGTCCCAGCGGTCGCTCTTACTGTATCGCCCGGATGCTAAGGAAGGGTTGGTTTTCTTTTACAGTATTTTCCCTCATATTCCCCAGAAAGCACACGAATACACGAATGGGAAGCCGCTGGATAAATAAGTGACTCACCTTTTCCGGGAGTATAGTTATGGGGATGGTGTCGAAGACAGGGACTATCTCCTTCGGGAAGAGTCTGTGCCGGGGTCGGTGATGGCCCTTAGGTGCCTTAGTACAGTTCCCGTGTCACTGTCCCGGATATTCAGTCATTTAATGTTACCCGGCCACCTATGTCTGGTTGAGATTAATGGTTATTTTCTCTAATTTAATTGGAATTTTTCGTAACACTTGTTTCCTCAAAACCATAGTGATTTGGTATTTTTATAGTCTCCACTTTTATTTCTACAGTACTTTGAATAAGGACGATTTTCATTCGTTTTTATATGCTTGTGCGTGGGTTAAGAAATTTATTAATCAGTTTGAAGCAGACTGTAAGGAAAAGATTGAATTTTTCAAATAAAATATTATGTTTGCACAAGATAAAAAGTTTAGCATCTAAGAAATATGGTAATTCAGTATACCACATCTTATTATTCCTTTCCTATAGTCACCAGTATAAAATTCCTCTAAAAATAAATACAACCATTTCAACTCCACATAGCTACATAAAAGGATTCTACAGATAATAATACTATTTATTATGACAAATATCCAAATGCGGCGGTGAATCCATTTTGCTAAGAAGGACCTCCTTATCCTAAAAAGACAAGAAAAATTATCTCAGGAAACCTCTTATGTTCTTGCACCATGCATCAAGTGATACTTGTAGAAGATATTATGGCAGAACAAAGAAGACACACATTCACTATGTATGACAGAGGTAAATCATGAGGCTGATTTATAGCGACACTCCTTTATAGCAGTAGCATACACCACCGTCTATTCTTATTCGCGTCCAGTGTTCATAAAGGAGAGTGGGCAATCCATTATCCGGCCTGCTTCTAGGGAGTTTTTGATGGAGAAAATCGATAATTTTATTCTTCTCTCTTAATTACCTCGCACAGTGGTGATGATGGAAAAGGAACTGGGATCATCATCGAGGTTTTCCCTGAGGATGGAGTTGGTTCATGGAAATATTTGATTTCTCTAACTGCTGTCCTTTATAAATACAATTCAGAAATATCTTTTGTTGTTTTACGTTCGAATTAAGTGAAGTGGTAAGGAGATATTACTAGAGAAGTGTTTTATGCTTACTTGTGTCATAGTGAATAACAAAGACAGCTAGTCTAAAACAGCTTCTAAAAGGATAACTTGTTTTCATTTTTTCTATAAACATCATCATTTGTAAATAGAGATTAATTCATTCATTTTTTGAAATATAGACACATTTAAATATTATGAGAAATTGGAAACTCATGCATGAGATTTTCTCTGAAGATGATATCGGATCCTGGATAAATTTCCTTTCTGTAAAGCCGCATTTTGCTAAGTAATTTAGAATGAATATAATATGAATTAAAATTATTCTAACTGTTTACAGAATTTCAGGAACACGTAAATGAAATGCATCAGAAACAAGATTTTTATTCTAAAAATATCGATGAAAACGATTTGAAATATACTCAACCCTATGACTCAAAGAGCTCGATTCGAGTTATTTTCGAAGGGCTATTTGTTCTTTATTGGGTATGCTTTTATATTGAAATAAATCTTACCCGACTTCATGTATTGAGTTCCTTCTTCAGTCACCGCGGTACTTCAAAACATTTTTATGTTGTCAAATTTGATGATGAAAGTCAAACATTCTCAAGTTTGTCACCAATTTTTCACCAGCATTCAAAGCAAAACCGAGTCCCTATCTTAATAATAAAATTGTTGAGATGGTATTGGAGAGCTATGTTGAAAAACAAATCTTTAACTTAGGGGAATTAAAGGTGTTTTTAGGCGGTAGAAAAACATTCCAATTTAAACTTTAGAATAATGCTGGACGAATTTGAAGATATTCTTCTAAAAATTTGGTCAAGAAATATTTAAAATCTCCCTCCTGGTTTCCAGATGCGATATGTCGTAGATTTCGCTAACCGTAGTGAAACTATTTTTTTCTTTTCTCATTAAAATTAGTATAGTCGTCATACATTTGGTCATAGAACAGAACAGAAGAGTGAAACTCTCTGCAGATGATATAAAGGCTGTTCATAAATTAGGTATTATGGATGATTGAAAACATCCTTCGTTAGTTGTGCGACATCTATACCAGACTATATATCGAGACAAGCAGTTTTGGTGCAACATATCAACCACTAGTAAAGAAAAGTAAAAAAATCGTAATTTTAAATAAGCAAAATATCAACCACTAGTAAAGAAAAGTAAAAGCGTAGTAATTTAAAATAAGCAAGTTACATATTTAATAAATTAAAACATATATTTATAGGTAGTGCTAACTTACGGGCAGAGTTGATTTTAAGGCAGGAAGGAGCCGATTCCACTAATACATCCAACTATGTTATCTCATTTGGGATCAAACGCCCTCTCATTAGTGAGGTATAAAAAGTATAAAAAGAAATTCACTGGCCTCGTTAATTAAAGTTTAACCCCCTGACTGTGTAATTTTTTAAATATATATTTAGATGCGACGATTGCAAAAGTGTTCAAATACCGTTGAGCCAAGCGAGTTGTTATTTATACGCAAAGATTTATTAGTATAATATGATCCAACGCTGTAAAAGTACTAAGTAAACACATTAGCCTGTGAAAATCGCAGAATGCACCAGGATATAGACTTGCTTCTTACCCGCGAAAATCGCGGGATACGCAGTCCGAGGGTTAAGTCGCAGCATGTGGCCCAAGATAGCCTTCGTGCAGTTTCAGAACGCGATGCTAATCAAGCTATACTAAACCGAATGGATAATTGCTTTTTTTTACAAATTTTCACAATTATGGAATCCAAATAAAACCACAAAATAATGGCTCGAGCAGCAAGGACTTCACTCACAAAAATCGATATATCAGCTTCAGTTTGAGTACCGTCATTTCCTCAAAGGACCCTCCTGCTAAATATGACGAACTACCACTTCAAACATCCGATACCACATGCGTAATTAATAATTTCGCTCTGTATTAGACATGCTAACATATTCCAGGCAAACACACACGTCTCCGAAGGGGCGAGCCCGATTTCCACCTACTGACTTCATTCGTCTCCATTAATTAGCAGCTCCTGTGAGGACATCCCTCCGAGCCAAGATGAATTACCCTAACTTAAGCTGTTCCAACGAATTAGGCAAGAGTGAGGTGCGTTTACTAACCGTTTAAGAAGGGTGCGTGTTTACCTAACAGGAATATGCATGGTGACACATCAAACAGGTGAGGTTTACGTCAAGGTTAATCCGGGAATCCTAGATTTAAGGGTGATGTTTATTGTGTGCATGTTTACTTTCAATTATATGAAGGATGGTTGTTCTTAATATAAACCAAACGCTTGCCTTTCTTACATTATATGTTCTCTCTATATTCTTATTCACAGTGATTACTAGGAAAAGCAAGGGAACTATTTGTTCATCGCATTGTACACTCTTATATAATGTATATTTTGTACGCTTATATTTTTCAATACTTGTAATATGAATAGTCAAACAGACAGCCAAAAATTTTATTTTTGTTAATATTTTACTTGACTATTAAATTACACTCTAGAAGAAATATCAGATATCCCCTTAAAACAAAGATTTTGACAAAGAAGGTTCTCTGATCCCATTTTACATATGGTGTTATCTATTCCTACGATGCTAGAAATGAAATTATGTACCCAAGACATAGAAGATGATCTGCAATACTGTATGATATTTTAAACCTTATTGTACAATGTTGAAAATTTCGTAAAATTATTGCACATTATCTTTGTATCCCTAAACTACAGAGACGGGGAGAAAACTATTTTCAGAATTATCTGAGACTGCGTAATTTATTATTTAGTCAAATGACTTAAAAATTTAGTGGTTTTTGAACCATGGTCAGATGACGAAGGCAACATCTGAACGGACATCCCTCCTTATCTAACGCCACACTACAAGTTCATTTGCTTTGAATAGGTGTGACTGGACACCCACCCATCGATACATTATTTAAAACTTGAAAGTAACTAATGGAAACAAAAGTTTAAAATAATTTGGGAAAACTTTTATGAGGAGTTCCGTGCTTATAAATACTGAAACAAATGTCGAATATTATAGTTTCCGTTGGAAGAAAGGATTACACAAGTAATATTAGCTTATAATCTGGAAAAAATACTTTAATTATTAGCAACATAGTTTATGAGATTTTTAACTGTATTTCATTATGAAGAAACTATTTGTATAGACAATGCCGAAGAGGGTAATTGATATTTTAAGTATTTCATACAATATTTGTGAGTTGGAGTGAATGGAACTAGGAGGGTAATTGAGATTTTAAGCATTCCATTCAATATTTATTAGTTGGAGTGAATAGAACTAGGGGCTTCCTGGAAGTCAAAAAGATTACATCTAACAATTTTTATATCGAATTAACTGTGTTGTGTAGACTTTGGAATTTAAATAATTTGAAAAAATTCTTAAATTCCAAAGTCTACACAACATATATGTCTACACAACAACTGTAAAATTCCTCATAATCTTAAAATGTCTAAGCAAATGACATGAGCTTCAATTTGAATTATGTGAAAATATTAAAAATTTCATTTGTTTTAAAATTTAAACAAAACCAAAAAAATATTAAACGGCTGAATGACATCTTTTGTCTATAGTTTTATCACAAAGTGTCCTTGAGGAATTATTTTAAAATTATTTTGCTTTGATTTATTAGCTTACTGTATCATAAAAACTGTAAATGAATTAACTGGATATCAAATTACATTGTGATAGTAACTGCTAAGAAAGTAAGATTTAAAAAATATGCTTAAAATTAAAAATACTTTTCAAGTACCATAAGAAAGGGCAAAGGAAGATTTTTTTACAAAAAATTATAACAAAAAGTAGTTCGCTGAGGAAAATTAGCTTCTTGAAAAGAGCTTCAAATGTTATTTTTCAATTGTTTTCTGGTTATTTTTTGTGCATAGTATTTAATACGGAGAAAAGTACTTCTTGTTATAAGAACACGCTGCAATGGAATGATTGTTAGAAAAAAAATATAAACTAAATGCCTTTTCTTTCCCCAAGTTTAATTTTCTAAGACAGGAGCAAAGTTTTATTAAAGCGTAAATTTTTAAACTTGGCGTTTGAAAGGAGATAAAACCTTAAGAATATGTTTCAATAGAATTTAATTAAGCGTCTCGGTTAAATTAGCTTAGAAATATTTTGCATATTTTAGTATTCACTGCATATTTTTGTATTAAAAAATGAAGTTAGTTTTCACCATGTTCGTTCTTTTCTCAAGATAGATTCTTTTGTAAACAATAATTTAATTATCAATGCCTTTGGGTTTCATCACGAAATTCATTTAAGAAATTCGAGAAAATATTTCTCTTGAATTATTTAACTAAAACCATAATCATAGAGTAATAATTAAACTAGGTGATAAAAATAACCTGTCTAGGGTGTATAAAACTTCCATCATAAAATAAAGTTTCAAACGCATGCCCATCATCATCATTTCATCATAAGTTTTTTTAACCTTTTGAATATGGGTAGACGAGATTTCAAATGCATCCTCTTTTGATCATAATTTTTACGAATATTTAAATTCTGGGTAGACGAACTTTCAAACGCTTTCTCCTTAGATCGGAAGTTTTATTAGCCTTAAAAACATGTGTAAACTAGAATTCAAATACATTCTCTTCGGATCATAAGTTTAATTATGACGAGATTTATTAGCCTTTGACGAAATTTAGAACTCATGTGCCTTAGATCTTAAGTCTCATTACCAACTATTAAATTAGCAACTATTAGAACTATTAGATTACCAACAGAAGACATACATTTTTTTCTTCAGACGAGGATTTTTTTGTAGAAATAACAGACTAGTGCCCACTCTCCTCTTTTCACGTCATTCGAAGTTAAGGCATGCCATTCTTTTTAATCAAACATTGGATTACCTGTTCTTTCCTTTCTTAATTAGCATTAAATTTGTACATCACGCATGGAAAGATTCTATAGTATCAGATAGTAAAACCATTTAAATTGCAACTAAGGATCCCACAGTTTAACAATGTGAATGGAATGGGGTGGTAATGTTTCATTGGTACAACTCTTATACTAAATTTGCCCAGGTGTAGAGTAATGGATAAAGATAATGTAATGGAGTGGTACTGTGCCAATCGTAAGAAAACGGTTTAATATTGTATTAATAGATTATTTCTGAATTCTTTCTTTTATATAATGACGGTAGAGGTAGAATTAACTCTGCAGGGCGTGAACTAAAGAAGTTATTGAGAGCAAGTAGAAACTGTCCTCAGGACATTAAACTGCCTATATTAGGCCAAACTTCACAATGGATGTCCGAAATAACAACAATTCGTAGGCTATGAAGTATTGTATACAAGCACATAGTAGTCAAATATCTTTAATAGTGTGTTATGGAAAACATCAGAGGCCTTACAGACAGATTGAGACAAAATATACTGCTATATTCCTGCCTGTACCGTTGATTTTACAGTAGCATTCGTATCAAATATTGTTCTCATAAAGTGATTTACTAACTATCATGGTTTAAAAAGCTTTTGCATAAATCCATTCAAAATTATCAAGACTGTGCAAGTATTAGTCTATCATAATTCAAATGACATGAGCATGAAAGGCTACTGCAACCTTCTCTTTGGGCCTTTAACCTTAGAGTGACATAAATTCGGTGTTACAGGGAACTAACTCCCTCCCATTGTATACGCCCACTTGTCTGTAATAGAAGTCTGAGTAGTTGGGTGAAATGTCGTAACGAATCACATCAATCTTCGTCTCGCAGATGCAACAAGTGGTAAGGTCTTAGCAGTATTATGTACTCACAAGCTGAATCGCTTATTCTGAAAGGATATTTCAAATTTTTACTCTCCTTCCTTATTGCATTCTTAAGTAACGAGAATGAAGAATCCTTTAATTTTATTTATATACCTATATATCGCTTCCAATTTATTTTTAGCTTCGTTTAGTAACAAATAATCGAAGTAAAGGAAAAAAGGAAAAGCCATAGTGAAGAACGAAGTTTTATACATTGTATCATCTTCGTTGTATCGACATTGTTTTCATAATATTTCGCTTATATTATATCGCATAAGTCTTATTTACTATGCCATGCCATATGCTATATTTTTGTTCAATGTTCAACCTAATTTTACTTTCAATATAGTGTTATTTATATGCAAAAATATGATATTATCTCTTCAGATAGGCTGTTGTCTGAAGAATCTATACTGGCACACTACTTTTTTGGCTTTTATGTAGAATTAAAAAAGTTGAAGTTCCTATTCAACGGGTTTTAAATAAAGATGTGCATGACTATTGCAGAATTTAAGAATGCATTGTTGAAGTTCATTAGAGCGCTGCTTTGAGTGAGGAGAAAACGATGGAGAGGAATTAAACAGTGGATGATGGATGAGAGGCGAAATGAATGCGCCATTTTCGGATGATGGATGAAATTTTTGAGCGCTCTCTTAAAGGCTCTCGAAACTATCCCAGCAATTTCAGATTGACCTTCATCTGCTGAGATTTTAAGATAAAAAATCTCGGAGGGGATCGAATGGCCAGAACCATTCTTCAAAATTTGACGAGACTGTTGTCTTTGTGTCGCTTTAATAACCACTTACTTTGCTAACAAATACTGCTTCGACGAGTTCTATAATCAGTTTAGTAGTGCGGAGAATTTATTTTTTATTCCTTGAATTTCTGGAAAAATTTTCGTGCCTTCAAGACTCAACTTCACAACGCTAAAAATGGTCCACGTGATTAATCATGAAACATTAGCAACGTGGTGGGGCCAAAGCATGATTGCCTTTTATTGTGTTGTCATGTATGTGTTACGATCGGTGTTATATATAATATCCGACGAACCGGTTATTACGTATAATATCCGAGGTTATTATACAGGGTGTTTCAAATTCCGGAAATTTCAGGAATTTGTGGATTGTAAAATAATATCACTTAAGGTAATACTAAAAACATTTCAAATCTTTGGTTTATCTTCAAAAACATTATGTTATTTAAATTAATTTTAATATTCTGGCTATAATAGTTCAAGGAGCAAAAAATTTTTAACGGTATTTAACAGTATGGTGTTTTTAATAGTGTGTAGCTCGAATGAAACGACATTCCATTTTTTTATACTGTTACTTTTGATAAACGTATTCTCTTACATTTACTAATCTCTAAGGGCTTCTTAGTTTGAGTGAGTTAAATTTCAACTCGAATTTTTCGAGCAGTTTGAGAAATACTAAGAATTCCAGCTGCAGAGTACAAAAAAATTATGTGCACTGAATTAAAAAAAAATTCGCCTTTCGATTGTTTCCAAGAAGCTTCAATAGGAAAGAAAAACCTCATTTGTAAAGTACCTTACTGCAATTCGTCGAAAATTTTCACAAAAAGTAGCCAATACCAAAAGATACCAATTCTCTTTCCTACGGAAGACCAATCTGTTACTTATGTTTTTTCAAAGAAAACGTTTCCTTAGACAGCAATTTATCATTTGAGAGAGACCAGGTTGAAAAACCGAACCTTCCTTTTTTGTCTCAAAAAGAGAAATCGAGACGAAAAAGGAAATAGTTTTGCATAGAATGATGAATGTAAAAAGAATGGAATGTTTATATTCAGCATTCCTAAATGTCAAAGAGCTTCATTAAGTATTCAGGAAGCAAGGCAGTTGACTGAATAACATTGTTCTAAAAGATGCAGGACCTAATCAATTTTCTGGGACTATCATTCCATGATTGTTCTTTTTCTAATGCTGAAAAGCTCCCACGTGGAAGATAATGGAAAAAAGACATTGTTCTGGCACAAATTAGAACCGGAAGAGGATTCTGGAAATCATAACAGATTTGATACATCATGCTATGTATTAATAATAATTGTTTTGTTAGGAAAGGAACTTGTTGCACCGGAGACAACATTGTCTGGGTGATTTATTGCAGAGCGGAATTTGTTTGATATATATTTCGGGCAGTGAAGTACGTAATATAAAAATTTTTTTCTTCCTCGGCAATGAAAGACGCTTGGAGCTTCAGCTAAAAGAATTTGTTTGCGCAGTAAGGAAATATATAGGGTTCACAAATAGAATTTTTACACTTCTAAAAACATTGTTAAAAAAAACTAACAAATGTATATATTACTGATTTATAATTCAATAAATAAAGGATTAAAGTTTTTTAATGAAAACATTTTCTATTAAATGGCATCATATCATTGATATTGTCCATCTGGTTTCAATATGGCTTCATCGTAGGAAATGGTGGAGATTTTATCGAATATAAATTTCTACCACACTTACAGAATAAATTTTGGATTACATGAAAGAAATCTTCCTCGTCGACAACGGCATAAAATATTTAATTAATTATGTATTGCATAATTAATTGTCCGTATTGGAGGGTTACCAAAAAATGGTCTATGAATCCAAAAGAAACAAAACAGAAAATTCGTCCGTTGCTTCCGTGTCACCTGTAAGAAAACGACAATTTAGGCATGCCAAAAAAATTTTCCGAAAGTCCCGTCCATAAACGAAAAATAAATTTGTATAGGTTAAATATTTACTTTTTGGGTTGAATTTCGAAAATAGAAATTCAATAATTTACCAAACGAAGAATATGTTACTAACGTATGTTGAGTTTCATCTCCGGAAATGTTTCAGCAAAAGGATAGAAAAAATCGGAAATCTTCTTCCGGAAAAGACTTATTTGACAGTAAATCTCTCCGGACCTCCAACCGCAAATTCCATCATGTCCAGCCTTCGGATGAAAATCGATATCGCATTTTCTTTCCACCACTTAAGCCGAGAAATGTCAGCATTTAAGTTCTCTCGAAGATTTCAAGAATATTTATCGGATTCCAATAAAACGAAAATGAAAAGTTGAAGATATTTGTTTATAAATATTTCCATGCTTTAAAGCAACCGCTAGTTAAGGAACGAAGGATTTTTAGAAAAGAAAACTGAAGTGGATTCATCTTTCTTTGGCTCCCGAGAAAATAAGCAACTTCTTTCTTTTTCTGTATTGTCAAACTAACCAGAAAATTTGAATAGATTTTTCAATATTAATGTTTTTAACGCAACTTAATTAAACTTAATAGTTTTCAATACATAAAATATAAAGTTCTTTTACTTCAATCGAATTTTTTTCTTAAGAAGTTTTCTTTTAATTTTCGGTACAATGAATTACTTAAAAAAACGAATTTGTTAATTATGTTTTTCCAAGAGGGATTTTACTCTGTCTATAGCTTGAATTCTGTATTTTTTTAGTTCAAGAAATCCTGAATTTTCCAAATTAAGCAAATTTAAACTCTTTTTTCTCAAACCTTTTTTTGTAGGGAATCAACACATCAATTCAAACAAAAAAGAACGTGAGTTGTTCAGTGACAGAATTTAATAACATTTAAAACAGTTGTGCCAAGATGTTGAGCCAAATGTGAAATATTATTCATTGTCATTAAATGAAGATTTGGTGATCCGGAAAACTTCTATAGGGGATGTATTGTTCTGTATTTTGATTAATTTATTGGATAGATAGAAAATGCCTCCAAAATTATTTACATTTCATTAAACTTATCTTCTTTTCATTTCGTAACAAAAAAAATTTATAAATAGCAATTTCTAGATCTTAATCTTCTTTCTCTCCCCGCTATTCCACCCCAAAACATCTTGTAATTAATTTTTAAAACTTGAGAAACTAGGAGAGTAAATATGCAATAGAACCTAAATTATTTATGTTTAATACCTTTATCAACAAATTTATTTGATCTCCTAATTAGGTGACACATTTGATTGGGATTTTGATGAAAATAAACATTATAAGATAAAGAAAATATATATAACACATGAGTAAAATCCAAGTAGATATTTTAAGGTATCCGAATGCTTTAAAATCGCCGTTTTTGAAGGAATTATCAAAAAACTTTTTATGACTTAATTTTGTAGCCTGTTTAACCAGCTTTCGAAAACTGTCTCACTCTTTACTCTACGTTAATTACAAATGGAGTTACAGCTGTTTTATTACCGAAATGTGAGCATTATTTTATGTTTCATGAAAACTTTAAGTTTTTTTTCTGAGAAATGATATTTTTGAGGAAAACTGTCGACCGTAACAATGATTTCTCAAAACGTTATTCAAGTATTGATATGAAATTTTCTGAGATGGTTTTCTGTAATATGCTTGATGTTCTCCTCTGAAAACTAAGGTCAGTTTTAAAATCAAGTATTATTTTTAAGTGCTTTAATATAAACGAAAAGCATTTTTTATGAAAATTTACCAGTTTAGTAACAATGTTCAGCTATAACTCAAAACTATTTTGTAGTACAAGAAATATTTTAGAGCATAACACAGATAACTGTCATAAAAATGTACTCCTACAAGGATTTATGTATATTTAGAATATGATTTTGTCTATGGCTGTTAGCGTAAGGCAAATATTTTAGTCATTTTTCTTCAAATTTCTCAGTTTTTTTAAAAAAGTATTATTTTGAAAGACTAATTTTACAATATTTTCATAGTTTTAAAACATATTCAGTTGAAAAATAACATTAAAAATATATATAAGTTATTTTTCAAAAGATGTCTCCGAACGCAGTCGGATACCTTAAGCCATCTACAAAATTTCATAAGAAACTTTAAAATCATTTTATTTGATATTCAGTGTTGTCAGAAAACATTTATTCTTCAAATCAAATTATTTTAAGCTGTATTGAATGTACGAAAAACTCACGTGTACTTTTCTTCAGTTTCTAGTTCATATTGAGTTCATCCCTTCGTAGAAAACAATGTGTCTGACACGTGCATTCAATTACAGAATTTTTGCTATTTAAATCCGTAATTAAGTCAACGTAAGAATTAATTTTAAATACAAAAATCACATGGACACGATTAAATGTCTCAAGTATCCTTTGCTATCTTCAATAGATTGAGATAATAAAAAATATTCCAAATGGGTGGTGTCATCTAATTAGGAGGTTAAATAAATTCGTAGCTCAAGGTATGGATTGCGGTTATTGCAAAAATAACCGGTTTTCGGTTTTTTTTCACCCCCTGTTTAACCTGGTGGTTATAACCACTCAAAATAACCGGGTTTTTTTGGGGGGTTATAAAAAACAAACGCCGTTTGTAGACAAAATTTTTTTATTAATATTGTTCTTGCAGGAAATCAATCCATTGACCAATATTTATCTCTTCATAAAGACTCTTTCAGTAATCCGACAACCAGCAGACGCCTCGAGGAAGCAGTTGCCGTTGATTGGACTAAGATGATGAAATTCAAAGTTTCATAAATTGCTAATTTTTAATCTAATCGAACCGAAAATGGAGCCTATCTTCCAATCCAGTTTTTTCAACAGGTTATTAGATTTTTTAAAAAATAACCTGTTATAGCCGGACAAAAAATAACTTGAAAAAAGTTTAACCGAATCAGAAAACGGTTTTCGGTTAAAACTGGCAGATTTTTCCCATCCCTAGGTCAAGGGGTTAATTATAGTTTTGAATCCTGGGCTGAAAATAGAAGATTCACAAATAAATCTTACACACCCTTAAACTTATTTAAAGGTTTTCAATCGAAGAAAACGATTTTTTTTCAAATCGAAAGGCAGCACTTTTTGTGTATTGTTAAAATAAAATGGATTCGAATAAATATAATGAAACTGCTTTTTAAAATTCTTTTGAATTATTAACAGTTTTTAAACATTTTTTTTTGTTCCAGAAATACTGAATTCCAGGCATATCGAATTTTCCATTAGAATGAGTAGATCTCAATTTTTCCATTCGAATAAACTTCCAGTTTTCCTCGAGACTTTATGAATTTCAATATTTATAGGCTTGAAAGTTCGAGAACAGCAATAATTCCTTGAAAGTTATAATACTCTGCCTTGCAGCAAAATATTTCAAAATTCTTGCGATCGAAGTTCAGCTGAGATTTCTTTTTAATATCAGGAACTTGAGAATTTCCGTATATAAATATTTTCAGATTTCAAAAAAGTAGCTTTTTGTATTAGTTCTTTAATTTGTATATTTATAATTTAATCTAGAGAAAGATAAGAAAATGGTTCATATTTAAAATATGCTGTAGCCCTCCTTTCTTCTACTACGAAACGGTGTTTAAAATAGTTTTCAATGGATTGCAATATTACGATATATAAAGAAATAGTTATAGTTTCTTAATTAGAAAATATTATTTCTGGCTGAAAGGAAATTAATTTAAATTAGTATTTTTCAACCTGTGGGAAAATCCTAAAAACATATCAGAACGTGAAAAATTGAGGAAGTTCTTTAAAACAGCTAACTATTAAAATGGGAATGAGATACTTTATATTCGATTTATAAGAATTCCAAGATTTAAGGAAAGAATTCATAATGCCACAAAAAGGACGATAAATTCGTGTAAAAATTAAGTTTTCAAATGCTAAAAGCTTAAGATGCATATTTTAAATTAATGTTTTAAAGATCTGACAAGTGAAATTCTCTTTAAGTCTAAAAAAAAAGTAACTTTTGTAAGTTATTTATCAATTACATAAATTCATGAAAAATTGATAAAGCGCAAATCGCATAAAAGAAACCAAACAAGCTAAAATTAATCATATAAATAAAGTGTATTTAATCTTCTTTCCGAATTCGAAATATATTTCAACATTTAAAATATATAATCACATGCATTTATGAATTTCAGAAATGAAGAAATAAATATAATTACGTAATTGAGTAATTAGGAAAAAAACTACATTCACTGCCGGTTATGTAAAGCCGTGTTAATAGTTAATGTCGTGACACAGGAGTAGGTTGTACCCATATGCCGACTTACTTACTATAAGAAATAAACAACTCATGTTATATTTTCAGTAAGTAAAAAATTCTAAACCACGTACATTTACAACTAGCTTCTAACCTTCATTCTACGCCAATACCAGCATATATCAGGGTTTCCAGATCAAAATATCAAAATAAGGCCAAACCGTCTTTAAAATAAGACCAAAGAAGACCAAATTTGAAAATTTCATTAAAGCGCACATTTCCTCCTTATTTTGTTATAAGAAAATGACTATCCTTCATGAAAAGGAATCCCACTAGATTGGCATATGTATAATAATGTTCCATTAAACTAAAATTCAAGTGAATTTTTTAAAACCTCCATATGCGCGACTTGCAAAAGAAAAAAAAGAAAGAAAGAAAAAGGAATTTTTGTCTTGTTGGTCCATAATAAAATGTTCGAGTGAAATATATCAACTCTTATTAACAACAACGTTCTCTATTATTTTTCATTATTCTAAAGTTTATTAGAAAAATAGTTAAATTATATATTAAGAATCGTTCTAAAAGTAATAAGGAAAAATAAAGTCAAATAAAGGCCAAAAATGAATTTAAGGCCAAATGAAAATTCCTAAGGCCAAGGTCTTTTAAAAAAGGCCAATGTGGCAACCCTGGCATATATACCCAAAACGTAACCAGAGAATAAATATTGAAACGTTTCGTTTTCCACGCCAGCTCGTGATCGGCTCCAGGGTTGCCAGAACAAAATAGCAAAATAAGGCCAAGCCTTCTTAAAATTAAGGCAAAAAATGCCCTATTTGACAAATTGATTGAAAACCTCATTTGCTATTAGAAAAATAATTATCCTTCATGAAAAGGAATCCCACTTGATAGGCATGTTCAATGCTCTATTATTAAACTAAAGTTTAAGTGAAAGAAATTTAAAACATCCTTGTTCTATTCAGGAGCTATTTCGTTCGACAGCTCATTATATATGATTTGAAATGTGTAATATCAAAAATTTATTAAGAAACAATAGGATAAGTAGTTAGAAATTGTTCCAAAAGTCATTAACGAAAATAAAGCCAAAAAAAGGCAAATTAAATTAAAGATCAAATTAAATTTCCTTAAGTCCAAGAACTTTGAAAACGGCCAAATTTCCAAAAGTTGGCCTTAAAAAGCCAATATGGCAACCCTGATCGGCTTCTTGGCGATGACGCTACAGCACGCGCTGGCCCGGGATCGGCAGTCAATGCGTTAAAGAAAACATAATGGAAAATATCCGAAAAAAATTAAAATAGCCATATCGTTTAAATAAAAAATTGTTATATGAACAATCATTTTGTAAATTGCTGTAAACTTGTTTAGACAACGGTAGTAGTGAAAACAGCAAAAAAGTATATTCATTGATAGTTTATTCTAAAAACTTTGAGGAAGCCTAATGTTTTATTCCCGGTGTTCTCATAAGAATAACTTGAAAATATTACTTACTGTAAAAAAGCATCATAATAAAATTTATGTCGCGAAAATATATTTCCATATATTAAAAACTTTATTTTTCCCAAAAGAAATAAAAATTTTGAAAATCCTTCGTAATTTTCTCTGAATGATAAATGATAATTTTTTCTTTATCTATTTCAATCTGCTCTAATTAAGTAACTATTTTATTGAAGTACCAATGTTTCAAAAGTGTCATGGGCATTTAAGTAGATAGTGCTGATTGAAAACTTTTAAATTTTTGTAAATGGGCACCCGTTGAACTTAAATGCCTTATTTGACAGATAGTTATATTTAACTAGAGAAACTAAACTATTCAAAAATAAATGCTGTAAAATGAAATAATTTGGGAAATAACGCCCGTCTTTTAATTTTCTTCTGGTTAATATTTTATTTATTTCTTCTTCTTTTTTTCTCTCTCAAAGTAAAACTAGATTACCCTATAATTTTAATTTAGATGGCAGTGTTATATTTTTTCTCATTAATAGTGTAATTCTGCAAAAGTTCAGCATACTTCAAAGCTTTTAGATATGCCTACTATTTGATTAACATTATGTCATTACTCAGAAGATTAATATGAAAACTGAATAATAATTTAAAAGCATTAACATGTTTCATTCTAATTTCATAAGAGGAATTAAACTATTTTTCAAAGGAACATTTTGTAATCTTATATGAAATTTTAATGTTTATTTTCAAGGGAAATGGATCATTTTTAGCATTCCTATTCCTTTCTTAATTGTGTATTTCAAAGATAAAACGAAGATTTAAAAATGAAATGAGGTTTTTTTTGTTCCATTTCTTGTAAACTCGTGATCTGATTTTCCATTATGCTTATAAATATAATGTGAAAAATTTGGAAACGAAGATAGGTCATTACGACTCTCGGAGAAATGATGTGTTTTGCTTAGTTTTTCACATTTAAAACAAATGATGTGGAAAATAATTGGAAATGTTTCGACGCTGGAGCATTTTATTCGCAGAAATAAATAAGCTGAGGCATACAGTATTTTAATGTGTAGTAATCACCATTCAATCAAAATGCGAACCAAAGTTTTGGGAGAACGAAAAACAAATGTAAATTGCGTACTCCATTTTTTTTTAAATATGGTCTTGCTTTATTTTTTTCTTTGTGTGTGCAATTTTACTTCAGAGTTTAGATTCTCGTACATAAAATGTGTATAGCTTTTTATAACTTTTTAATTAGTCATTTTTACAGCGTTTTAATCAGTTCTGCTTCTAAAATTCAATTCAAGTAATTTAAAATCAAAATCTTATTCGAACCAAATATACGTTGTCTAAATTTTTGTCGGCTTAACTGAAAGTGTGATAAGCACTTTTTTTAAACTAAAAAGCACAATCTATAATTTTATAGACATGCAGATTAATTTAAAATAGTATATTCCCCCCAAAAATAAATAAAGTGCAACAGTAAAATTAATGCTTTCCTTTTCGGATGATATCTTTCATTTTACGGTGGAATTCTTGTTCGCAGAACTAATTTTCATATCTGACATAAGATGAATAACAGTAATTAGTCCTTAGAGGATTTTTTTTAAATTTATATATATTAATTACTGCTTTTTCGGATACCATGTGCAAACATGTGAATAATTTCATACACGAATTTTCGAATACTTTCATAACTTTCTAATAAATATTTGTAAAATGTGTGCGCTCTAAATATAAAACATTGCTTCACTGATCGAAATCGGAACTTGGTGTTGGTTATCTCCATTTGTAAATTATTAGGTCCCTCTGCAGTATTTAACAACAAAATCGAAGTAAACAACGTTATTCTGAACTCTAGTTTTCGTAGCATTATTAGATACGAGGGTTATTCAGAAAGATAACTTCCATTTGATGATCAATGGCAGACACTCATTGACAAAAAGAAAATAATCAACCATTTAATAAGTACATTTGACTGCCACGCCTGATATACTAACCCTTTCTAACTAATTACATAACTCTTAACCTATTATGTCTCAATTAAATTTATTATTAAAGTTATTATTAAAATATCACAGTAGTACATAATGCATAACCTTTCGGCATGTTCTCCTTTGCAATTGAGGCATTTGTTTTACTTACAAGCGTTACTTGCACTACAACTTTTATTATACATTACATATAAAGCTAAAGGTAATCACACCATCAATGGTACCAAATCTAGGCTACAGGGTAGATGATCAAAAACATACAGCACAGCGCAAACACACCAACTGACCTCGAGCAATACTGCATTCCCTAAGATATTTTTTCCATATTTGATACGATTAATTTTTTATTTAGATTTTTGATATGATGTAGATCGAACTCTCGTGTTTTAGGAAGCTGAATGCAGTATGAAGGAACCATACTATGTAATTTTAGATAAAAAAATAATGACTAAATATAGGGCTGAGACGCCAAATTTGGACCGGTGCCTAGATTAGGCCAGTATCATAATTTCAATTCTATTAAATAGTTGTGCCTTAAAATAGCCAAATTATGTTGCAACGATGTAAATGGGATGTATGAAGTAATTTTTAAGCGTTACTTGGTTACAGTTAGAGAACATGTGTTTACATTTAGTCATCAGCAATAAATTGTTTTAGCAAAAGACAAAAACTCTTACTCTGTCCTAAATTAAGTAGGAAAATGTATAACTAAATCTTCAGATAGGAATATTTTTTAGCTACAATTTACTGTCATCATTCATAAAAAAGTTTATAATTATTGTTAGGGACATTTTTTATTTGATGTCTAAAAGTTGCTTAGAATGGACCACAAAGGGGGTTGCTTTCATTGGACCATTTAAATTAAGGTATCCGAACACGTTCGGAGCACTTTTTTCTTAAATTGTGAAATAGAAACACCAAAATATGTTTTTTAGATTCGAATTTAATAAAGATTAATATTAGCGTTTGAATTTTGAGTATAAATTATTATAAATTTACAAAATTCTTGAATTTCTGCTGCTTTTTAGAGGAAATTCCCCAAAACTTCAAACATGCTACAGGTCAACCTTTTGTAATAATTCAAATAAAACTAATACTAAAATAAACTACATACTATGGACTAGTGCTTGTACTAGAATCTTAACATTCTTTGGATAAATAAAAATTTTAGAGCTAATCGAACAATCATTATAAGATTTTCAGCAAATTTTCTATGTCATTTTTCAAATAAAAGACCATAATTTAAAAAATATTGTTACAATATACAATATTCTAGTACATGCACTAGAGAAACATTTGAAGAAAGTGTTCACAAAATTTCAGAACAATCGAATGATAATATCTTGAGTTATCATGTTTGAAGTTTGAAAAATATGCATAAAATCTAATTTTGAGAAAAATCAAATTTTAGTTTTTCCACGCGCTCAAATTATGTATCTAAACTTTAAAAAAAATTACTAAAAATATACTGACATCATATTAGCTTGCAAAAAAGGAGTTTGTAAGAATATTTGACAGGCTTCTGTCCCTTTAAATGACAACTTTCGGCTAATTAAACTCCCACTTCCGGTTTTCGGTTTGTTATAAAACAATTAATATCTCATCTTCTAATTAACGTACCGACAAAAGCAAATATGTTTTAGAAAGGTAAATGAATGAACTGTCGAAAACATCAAAAATTTAAAAAAATGGAATTTCGGTCGAAAATCGACTTTCGAACGTGTTCGGATACCTTAATGGGATTATTATCGTAAACTACATGAATAGCTTAGAAAGTATTTTATCACCATTAGTAGTCCTCATAAATTGGAATTGGAGGACGTTAAAACAAAAAAGCAATAAAAGGGTACTAAATCCATCAAATTCTGTATCAAAAAGTATAAGAACTTAGGATACGTATCATTTATTTAATTTTTTAGTTAAAAACTGGGGAAGAGGAAGTGATATAGGGCATAAAATGTCAAACTTGAGTTCATGCATTGTGTGCTGGTGTTAATTCGAGAAAAAAAATCATATTTTTTTGTTTAATTGTGCTTAAAGAATTTGGTGGCTCCTTCTAGGCAACCGCTTTCCTTCATTGGACCGATGACAACTTTTTTAAGCTGCTTTTTTCTTAATTTATAGTATATTTCATAAAAGGTTAATAGCACTGTTATGAGGATAAATGAACTACAAAGAAATTATACTACTTATTATCAATTAAAATTAATTTTCCATCACTGCACATTAAGAAATCTCCAGATTGTCCGAATTCGGTAACTCTCCCCTATAAATCACGACTCATGTTCACGGAATTTAAAACGCCTGCAAAATATAATCTGTACTTTTCATTGCTTCGAGGATTTTGAGGCAGAAAAAATCGGAAATAATGCGTCCATCTATCAAAGTCGGGAGGAATCTCATATCTCCAGAGTAACATTGAAACCTCAAGAGTCGGAATAATTTATCATTTTGCAGACGGACACGAGTTATTGCTTTTGCTTTTCCGCTCATATGCTGCACTTTTGAGGATTTCAATAATTCATGTGGTACCAAATGACTGGGAAAAGGTCTCAGAAGTGACTTTTTTCCTCCCTTTTTAAAAAGAGAAGGCGTTTTTATGCTGCAATCGCTTGAAGTGAAACTAAAGAGCGAAATAGAATATGATTTTTCGACTAAATGGACATGGTTTATATTTAAAGCATATAAGAAAAGAGCTCACATAATATGGAGATAGAACACTTATGATAGATAAACATAACCTTACGCTTATTTTCTTCACCTTCTTTCTTTAAATATTACACTCAAAATAAAATTCTCATGACAGGGATGGAATGCTTAAATAATGATAAAACTTGCGCACAAAATCGCTTAACTTAATATTTTTAAACAAAGTTTTATTATTATTTTTTCATGAAATAACAATTCTCTAAACTTTCCGTTAAAACCATTTATTTTTTTCTTTTCCATTCTTGTGCATCAAACAGATGATATTTGCTTTTCTGTCTTTTAATCCAGTTTAATGTCTCATATTAATCGAATCGTCCCTATTTCTTCAACAATTTTCTTGCATGATGATAATGAGTCTATCATCATTTTCTGATAATGTATTATTTTCTTAAATACTTTATGTTTTCTGGTGGTTCGGGCGCAGGTAAACAATCTCGTAAGCAGTATTAATATCCAATAATTTTAGTTTAGCATTTAAATTAATCACTGACCTTCTTAGGGAGCTTAAAAGAGAAAAAAAAGTAGGATATAGTTGTAGAACGAACTCGCCTGCGCGATTATTTCCTTGAAACATAGCACGTATTTTTTTAGGTTTTACACTGCAGTTCAGAAGCATCCCAGATAACCAGGTTCGGTTTGCAGGTTCAGTTGTGAGGTTTTGTGTAGTGTAATATAAGTTAATTTTGAAAATTTAGGAAGAATTAGAGAAGAGTTCAATGGAAATGCGAAATTGGTGTCTCTGAAAAATAGAATTTTTTTTTTAAGATGGTGCAAAAGCAATTTTTTGAGATAATAATTTCAGAAAATTATTATTAATCATAAGAAATCTTGCATAGTTTTAATTAACTTAATTTTAATTCACTATTGACAACGAAAGTTGGCAGTGATCTTTTTTTTCATTTTGAAAGGTATATATTACCAAATTTCATTAAGATTGGACAAGATTGTAGATTTGTATAAAGGAACACAAACGCACAATCTTTATATATATAGATGAAAAATAAATAAAGCTTTAAATAATACGTTTTTAATAACTCTTGGACTGCATGACAATCTACTGTAATGTTGGTTTTAGGCGAAATCTTTCTTCAATTCTATTTTTTGTGTGCAATAAATGTTTGAGAGTAATATATACAATTGTGGCCAGACAAAATTCTGGTTATGCTTGTTCTTACTGCTCGCGATAAAAGCATTTAATAGCCTTCTGCTCACTGATAAGTATACTATTTTCTTGGCAGTATATACAATAGTAATAAGATAAAAATGCTAAAAGAAACTTATTATCAATACTTGCATTTTATTGGTTATGTCTGAAGAACAAAATTGTTTCTTTTTTTATGGCTCAAAGGGTCAAAGTGTCATGGTGTTTTCATTTATGTATTAAAATGATATTCTCTGGAATAGAGAATAAAACAACGAATACATCCCTTTCAAAAATAAAATAATGTAAAAAGATGTAAGGATCATAATAGGTCATGCGAGTGATTATTAATTGCGACAAAATCTGAAGTAGATGATGGAACAAATAAGATAAAATGAGAATAGGTAGACAAAATTTAAAAAAAACAATAATATTTATATAAAAAAGGAATTAAAACCAACAATTTTACAGATTTAAAAATTTTTTTTCGATAGGGAGGTTTTGCTGCAGTCCACATATATTTAAAATGATGGTTTTTAAAAAATCTCAGACGCGTGATCAAAAGGGAATGTGGCCTCATAAAGGAAATGGAGTCAATTTGTCCACGAGATGTACGGAAGAGGGAAATTTATAAATTTGTTACAAATTGAAATTAATTATAATTAATTTGCTGCTCGTAGCTATAAGGTGATTTTTTCCTTAAAATAATTTGTTTTAATATTGCTTGCTTCGTTAATTGTTAAGTACATTTGTTTTACTTTAATTTGGTTATATGTTCTTCTTCCCACAATGGAACTTTAATTATTTATTTTGTGTTATGATCGCCATTTTTATTGGATTCATAGCATGAGTTTTCTATGTACATTAACTTAATTTGTGTTAGTATCCTTATACAAGTTAATATAAATTAAGTATTTTTACTGTACATTTAATAGATTATACTTACATTATTTATCAGATTCTTCCTTTTTTTCGTAAAATAATTAAAATTTACACTAGGCCGGATCACATTGGCTAATGACTTAGTTTAGTTCATACTACCCATGCTTAGGCATCTCACAGGATACTACTCACGTCTACTGCATTTAGACGTCTAAAATTCACACAAAAACCACTGCCCATTTCATTGTTCGTTTATTGTTTTGTGTATTTTGTCTGTGCTTGCATTTTCAAGACCTTCATTGTAGCAAGATCTCTTAGACTAACACCTAAGATACTGGTTGATCTTGGCTATATTTGGCTACTGTTCAGTAAAGGATTTCGAAACTACTACTTTTGGATGATTTGAAATCGGAAAGAGCAATAGTGAGGTCCAAATGAGGATTTCAGGAGTTCTTTTATTAGATCACGCTCAGTAAAATTTAGCATCACCCTTCCATTCTTCAGTTTCCCCTATTTTGATGAAAATAATTCCGCTAGATGCATGGAAAAAGCGAGGAGGTTTCAAAATTGTTTATATAATTTAGAATATCACATCATTCACATTTATATTTATTTATATCTTATTCTTGTATCGAGCCAAAAAAAATCTAGATTTTTAACATTTCTGATCAGGAAGGATTGACGATCTCATCATCACCCCCCAGTGCTCTTTACTGTTTTCTTTTGGTGTTTATATGAATTTATTTATTTATTTTGTATAGAATTCTTTGTGCTACATGATCCCCAAACTGTTCCGTAACATGTCGTAAGGCTGTAGACTTACAAGAAAATATTTTAATAAACTCGCCTATAAGGTATTGGTTCAGAAAGAAACACAGAAAATTGAATAGAATGGAGAAAAGAGGTTTTCACAGGAACTATAGTTTGATTCCTGAAATAAACTTAGAAGCTCAAATATCCATCACTAATGCCGATAGCTCAAATTTCCATGCATCATTCCTATATGCAGTGTTCGCGTGTGATAGAGATCTATGTTGACCAGCCATCAGAAGATGGGCAGAGTGTTGTTTATACCACATAATTATGGCATTTAGGCTGTTTAACCTTTGAAGCAGAAAAATTTGTGTCTACGTTTGTGAATAAATCTCTTATTTTGAGGTTATATTAATTTACTATGAGCTATAAGATTTTAAAGCACAATATTTCTTTCATTACATAATAATAAGCCTGTTAAGAAATTATAAGACTACTTTAATTTTGAAATTATGGAAATAAATAAAGACTAATTAGAGTTTAAGCATAGAAATATGATAATACAACATATTTATTATAATTAAGTTTCAATAATTTGAGTAATGCAAAAAATGATTAACTCTAACAAAAAAATATTGAGAAATAATAGAAATTTATCGTTAAACATATAAGACCACTTGTCTAAGTAAATTAAAAGTATGAAAATTAATTTATAATAGTCCTCCTTTTTTCTAATAACAAAACTCTGTTCTTCATTGAAAGGGACCAGGTGGTTTCAATTTCAGAAATATTGTGTCATTCTTTTATAAGGCTACTTCAGATGAAACTGTTTATTATTAGAAACTTTGGACATATATTACCCAAAATTTTCCATGGAGTTCAGGTCTGAACTTCCACTTGACCATGACAAAATATTAAGTTTTTCTTTTCAAAACCATTCCGGTAGTTTAGATGTATGGCAAAAACATGGTCCTGCTTAAATACCAAGTTTGAACCATGTATGTATTTAAACGATATCAAAATGATCATATAGCAGAGCCTGATAATATTGCAGAGACCATGCGTGGAAATTCTCTGTAATTCTTACAATCCATCACTGAGTACGGGTCTCCAAACCATTTCTGGATTCATCACCCCATTTGTCGTCTGAAGCGTTCTCTCAGTTCTTCCTCAAATCGACCAGTAGTGTTTGTAGCCATTAGGACCGTCAAGGTTAAATTTATTTTCATCAGAAAATACAATTTGCTTCCACTCTTCGTTACATGACATGACATTTTTTTAGCATATTTCAACCTTTCTTCTCTATGATATTTCAATAACTTTGGTTTTTTTCTTCATTTAAAAAAACTTGTATTAGTATTTGATTTAAGACTATTCCAACTATTATATGGAGAGTATTTTCTGAAACGTTTCTAAGTACACAGGAGTCGGATGCTCTTTTTAGTTCTTATTATATATCTGGTCTATTTCATCAGGAATTATAATGAAAAAGCTCTAAAGTTTTTTTTCTACACTTTACACAGTGTTTTCTTTAGCCTTCTATTGATTTTAGAGGCATTTGAGGAATGAAGCGCTCTGATCAAAAATTTAAAAAAAATTCAAAGACAGAATTTATTCTGAGGTAGAGCAATAAAGACATTTCCGAGCGAATTGTATAAGAAAAGTGGATTTTTATTCATGTGAGAAGAAGCTTTGCAAACTCTCAATACGCAATACTTTTCTATATCTTGCAGTGAAAAATGGAAACAGAAAGAAGATTCATGAGGAGAGATTTAATCTCTGCTCTCTCTCTCTCTCTCTTCTCTCTCTCTTTCCCTACTTGATTTCATTTTCAAATCATTCAATGAAAAAGTGGTGTCAAAGCTTGTGAAAGAAAAAAAATGCATTACTTTTGCCATAATTGAAAAGTCAAGAGGTTTGAAAGATGGTACAGTATATAATCAATATCTTTCAAAGGGAATATATATTGAAATTACGTTACTCCTAAGAGTTCCTATATTTAGTTGGATAAATCCTAGCCAATAATGTGATGTGGAGATACAAAGGAACAGTTGCCAATATCATCGTCATTGACAGGTGAAAGTCACTAAATCGAAAATTGTAGTTTTGAAGTGTGGTCAGTTTTAAACTTAATAATTTTGAATAGTTATTATAAATAATAAAATTTATTCTACAGATTTCTAACTCAGTACGGTTATTGATGTTTAGATAACAGGTTTCCTAGCACAAAATAATTAATTGAAAATTCTAATTGATTGCAGTCGTTCGTCAGAAGGTTTTTTGTAGAACTTAGTGGCTTCTGCCTGAACAACGACGATATGATTGCACTAATTGTCAACATTGTCATCTACATTACAAACTAAAAATTGAAGAACATTTTAAATTGAGGCTATCATTTTTGATTGTATTCTATAAAATTTATTTATTTTATAATTAAATAACAATTTTCATTAAAGACAATAAAAATGCATGGGTGTTAATATTTCCTTGAACATTTTCTTCCCCTGCACTTTAAAAATATCTATTTTAGGATTGGTTATCACTTTGAAGTGTTAATTATTTATATTTATACATTTTAGAAATGAAATTAGAGACAAAAAAATTTGGAGTTTGTTTTTTCGAAAATGGCTGTTTTAAGATAACAAAATTAAGTAATAATATTTATCTCAACTGGAAACTAAAATCGATTGAATTAAAATAATAAGTTTCGATTGCACAAAAATCTTCTGTAGGATTATAATTTCTTTCACTCATTACTTTCAAAATAAGGTAAGCAATAAATACCCATTTATTTCTCCCCCTCTCATTTCGTGAGACTTTTGTCGTGCAAAAATGGAAAATTGATTTAAAGATAAGCATAATAAATGATAAAAGAAATTCTGTTCACAGCATATTCACAAGTTTAGTAGAGGTTTAAGAAGAGACGATCTTCCTTACTCCTTTGAATACAAATATTAAAGTACTAGAAAATCACTTCATGGTGAGAAGTGCAAATTGTCTCTTCATTCGAGAGATTTTCCGTCAAATTTGCATGACGTATACATGCAGAGAAATGATTAACATTGATTGAAAACAAATAAAATAAACATATTTATGACGGAAATATATATTTTTTTATTTATATTTACATGTTTCTTTATTCAAAAAACCCTCTTGGTAAGCAACATTCCAGTGTGAGTATTTTCGTTGTTAAATTTTATTAAATTCAAAATAAAAATTCTCAGCTTGTCAACGTAAGTCAAAGTTAAAATTTCAAATTCTTTTTCAAATTCTAATCAAAAAAAGCACTTCTCTTGTCGAACGTTGCAAAAAATATTATCAAATTATATCATGAGATTGCAGTAAATAATCAGTGCATCGATATCTTCTAAACTATATCACGCGCATGATATACCACTGACGTAATTTACTACTTTTTTTACAAAACAGATTAATTTGAAATATATTAAATAATTTAAAATTCTCGGGAACTATTGATCACGGAGATAAATTTTATATCATCGATAGAAATTTTATTTCACTATTAAGAGCTATTAAAATTTGAAATTAAACGACAACTCTCTTTTAACTTTAAAAATTATGATTGGGTATCTAACAATGAAATAACGCTTTGACTCGTAGTGCGAGTTTTGTTTTGGTGACGTCAGAGCGTTACCAAGAGACAGATATGCTATTATATTAGTAATGTAAAAAAATAGTCCTCGTTCCTATGTGTGGAAGGATTTGGGGAAGAGGAGGTGGTTGCCGGCTCAAGGTTTGTCTCGTTGACGGGCTGCGGTAACAAATTACGAACAAATATCCCCAGTTTATCTAAACTAAGCAGAAACAAAATAGCACTTTAAAATCTCTGCGATCCCAATATTTTTTACAGGACTCCACTTTGGGGTCATAAATCACATTTTAGAAGAGGGGCGTTTTGGGAAAGATATTAGTAGAACTCTATTTTATTTTTGACATAGAACTACACTTGGAAAGGAGGCTACTCGAAATTAAAATCCACTCTCCTTCCTTTAAGTAGAGATATTGCCTTTGTCTGGAAGAATCTTCGAATGTTCAATCAGTTTCGAGAGATTCAATCACACTAAAGCAGATTCTTGCCATTCAGCCAGAAGGCGTGCTCCTCGAATCCTACGATTGGGAATCTTTTTAGAAATTTCGAAGGAAGTACATTTGTGTTTATTCTGTACCAAGACCCTGTTGTACATCTTCCAAGATATTTTTTGTTGGTTTTATCTTTGTCGCCTGTACCTCTGTTGCATATCTTAAGGAATTTATCGTTTGCGAGACTGTTTCTTAGTTCTTGGTTAGCTTTTAAAAAAGTGTTTTATCGAACATTGTCATGTGGTATATAAATTTCTTATATATTTATTTTTCGATGTTATTATGGATGATTTGAATTAATTTAAGTCTGTTTTAATTGAAAGTATCAGGTTTGGTAAAAAAATTAGGTATAAAATTATTTTTCTGCTATTTTAGCAATTAATATTGCTGTGCTTTCTATTATAAATATTATTATAAATTACTTTCTAAGCAGTTTTAATCGGAGCACTGATTTATTGAATATTTATTTTAAAAATTATTTTTTTGCAATGCTTGTTCGTATCTCAGTAAGAGTTTGCAAATTTATAATTCTTTAATTACAAAATTGTTTTTAAATTAATTGAATATACCTTTTTCTAATGTCGTATATTGTTTGCGCTTTCAAAATATTCTAATACATTTGAGAATATATTTAAATTAATTATTTAAAACTTCTCCTAATCTCTGAGGACAGAAATTATAGATGGACTAAAGATAGGCGTTTAATTTTGGAACAAAATCATTCCTATAAGTTTGCAAATGCTAATAATTTTAAATGTTAAATTTTACTAACGAAATTTTTCTGTAACAGACTATGAATTATATATTTTCAGATTAGATTAATTCAATTCCATCGGAACCATATTGTTAAACATTTCATTTAATGCAACCATTGGTTATTGTTAGAATTAAAAATTTTCTATTTAGAGCGACTGCCTTCGCAAATTATACTGAATGTAATAAATCTGAGATCTTGTTGTTCAAACTAAATGGGAAATTGCTTTCTATTATCACATAAATAAATCTATATTTATTCACTTTAATTTTTTTTGTTTTGTAAGTAATTATTTGGCTGTCCAGATCCTCACTCTCAGAACTTATATACCCCACCATCCTGTGGACATTTTATCCTCATCCTCAGAACTTCTATGCCCCACCATCCTGTGGACATTTCATCCTCACTCTCAGAACTTCTATGCCCCACCATCCTGTGGACATTTTATCCTCACTGTCAGATTTAATCCCTTCACAGGTAATTTTTTTTACCAGAAACGTTGACAAAAAAGGCATATATTTTGCTGCTTAAGTTCTCGCTTGTGCTCTTCTAATATTAAAGAAATCTTCAACGAAAGACCTGGATGGAAAGCATTTTAGTGACAGGAACAAGCTAAGCCATCTGTTGGAAAATATTGAGTTAGTGTTGTTACGAGAATTAAAAATACATGCAAACCGGAAAGAGAAAGGACAAAATATCGATACCAGTACGGCGAAAAAATTAGGGCCAACTTTGGGGAGGTAAAAGGGCTAACATGTACTAGATGCACATTTATGGGGAATCACACAGTGAATCGAGTCTCGAACCAGCAATCTATCAAACCTTGTTGCTGATATTCTTCCAACATGTGGTCCATACCGCTTTCGTTACAAGGTGGACATATATAGCGAATCATTTGCGTGATCGGACCTGGAATCTGCGGTTTTCCTAACCCTGATGCTATAACTCAACCACTTCGTGGTTAAGCCTGTTTCTCATCATGTGTTAATAAGATTCTCTTAGTTTATACAATAAAACATTCTTAGAAAATAAACTCTATGTTTCTTTAAATAAAAACCTACCCTAATGTTTTGAGAATTAACGAAATTTTGATATGAAATTCCCTCCTTTTCATCTTTGAAAAATTTTGTTAACTAAAGAGATAGAAGAATTGATAATTAATAAATTAAGTTACTATAGCAATTAGAGGATTCATTAATTCTTGAAAGAATGAAATAATCTGCTCTACGGAAATATTGAATTCTTTTAAAACTTTTCAATCAAAAATAAAAATTGTAAGATAACCATCTCAAAGCAAAAGATCTTTTAGTAGAATCAAAAAGAAATTCCAAGGGAAGGGAATTCATCCGTGCGCCATTTAATTTGTAATCTAATGTGACAGCTGGTTGAAAAATTGTCATGATTATTTATAAACTTTAAAAGCTTTAAGGGATATCCAGAATTGTCTCTAATTAGATTATGATACTTCTGAATTTGAAATATTTGAACTATTATGTCATCTTTATTGGCTTTCATAATGTGTCAAAAATATCGTTTGTCAATAATTGGATAGGTATGAAAAAATAAAAAAAAATATTAGGTTATTCTTGTATTTTCGAAAGTTTTGTTCTCTTGTTTCGAAATGTGTTTAAATTAAAAATACTGTATGGAATTTAATGCTACGGTCAATGATATTATGTTTTGCATCAGCTTTCTAGTCAAGATGAGTAACATATTATATAAATTTGCTCTCAAATATGATTAGAAAGCTCTAAAGTAACATAGACTGATGGTCGAAGATACTAGAGCGACGCTGAGTTTTGCAAATGATGTTGCCTGCAGCACCAATTAAGTGGAAGGGATGTAGTTTTAGTTGGTACAATGGGAACATTCTCAGTCAAAAAGTAATTCGTTGACGAAGGACAGATTGGGATTTCAAGACAGCTAGGGGAAAACATTTCCAACAGTGTTTGCCTAATCAGTTGTCCACGATGTTCAGTAGTTACTATTTATCAAGGATGCTTTCAAACAAGTGAAGCAATCAGCTGATGGGCAGGTATTGGCCGCCAAAGTGCCACTGACGGTAGACGAGAGTTGAAGTTTCATTTGCATTTTATCGTACATAGACGTACTACCGTGGCTGAAATTATCAATAAATCTAATGGTGGTAATGTATGGAATGTGTCACAACTCACTGCTAAGCGTACATTCTTGTCTATGGGACTATGGAGTCTTCTCCCCATTGGTTTACCTTGGCTCACTGCAACTCACGATGTAAATACATGCTGTTGGCATGTTGTCATGTTCATTTGACAACTGAAGTGTAGAAGAAAGTCGCATGTACAGACGAATCTCGTTTTGGAGCACATCTTGTGGATGGACGGGTTTCTGTGTGAGAGGCTCACCGATGGAAACTTTTTTATTTGGCTGAAATGTTCGGAGGCAGTAAGCAGGTTTCGGAATATTTTGGTGTGGGGAATTCATGGAACGAGCTTAGTTCTATTGTCATTGTGCAAGGTAAACTCAATGCTTCTTCATACTTAAACATCCTAGGGGAGTAATTACACCTCTTTATGTTCACAATGTTTAAAGACGGCAACTGCATCGTATATCAGGATGATGCTCCCTATGACAAAGATCGGACAGTTATGGAATGCTTCGAATGACATGAGAATATTTTTTCATTTCTGCCATGCTCAACAAATTCTCCCAGCATGAATCCTATCGAATACCGGTAGTTTACTTCATAACAAATAATCTGAGCAGCATCATCATAGCCATGGAATTAACTAAAATTATTCGAACTTTTCTAGCAGTCATGGTATGATGTCCCATGTGTAACCAATCAATATATAGTCGAAGGCATGTCACGCCAAGTCCTGGACAAAATTTTATTTGTGTGCTTTAATTATGGTATCTTTATTTGAAAATTAATTTACTGCGATAGTAATCTCGAACTGCGTGGGTTCATACGTTTTCAAGAAAAATCATTCCCGAGTAAAATTTTATAGGCGATTTGAAATTGGTTACAAAACTTGTAAAAGATAACCAGCAAAATTTGCTTTCTCTCTTAGTGACATCCGGTTCATCAGTGACTTTAGAAAATAATAAACTTTTAAGTAAAATTACTTAAAAGAAAACAAAAAAGACCTAGGTGCATCAAACATTGTAATCCTCTTGATTCATTTACAAACTTACTACTATTTCAAATTGCAAGTAAATTTTATGGACACCCTATATCAAAAAATTTAAAAGCTCCTTCAGCATGAAAGGAAAAATAAAAATGAATGTTTTTTAAACTTTTTCGAAATGTTTTTTCTATTTATTTGATTTCCATTACGTAAATGGGAATAATATTCTCATTCATCTAAGAATAAAAATTTACATCCTGCTGGAAGTTTTCTACACAACAAACATTCGGTTAATGCGTATAAAATGGACATTTCGGATAAATAACTTTCACAATATTTATTGTCAAGCCGTCGTTTTCAAATGGTGAAAAATGTACGCAACTACTTAACTTTAAACATATGCGCATATCTTTAGAAGTAAAAGTCAGTTCTTTTTATTTTTAGGTGCATGAATAAAAATATATTTTTGAAATTTAAGAAGAAGAACTAAATTCTCCATAGTCAAAATCTTTAATTAGATAAACGTGCGTTCTAATTAATCCTAATCAAAAGGGGAAAATGGTTTATATTTATGACATTAATATTCCAATATTCTCAAGGCATTCAATATGTATTTGAAATCTTTAAAAATTTTTAAATGATATATTTCAAGGAAAACGTTCATGCAACTTACGTTCATTTAGAAGAGTATATATATATATATATATATATATATATATATATATATATATATATTTTCAAAGTATATATCTCATGAGTATGGGGTTTGTGATTATGATTATGATTATTATATATTCCGATTTGATGAATGAAAAATTAGTACGAAAATAATATTTAATAATAAATAAATATAAATAAAACTATAAGCCATAGAATTATTGGAATTGTCTTTGCAATTTTTATTTGTTTCCTTTCTCTCACCATTATGAGTGATTATAGAAAATGCTGAAATTGTTTTAATCTAACCTTCCTATTTTTAACAAAAATGTTAACATTTGGTTTTCAAGCCGGAAATAAATCATTTGGTATTGAAGAAAAAGATGCTTTACGATATAACCACACGTGCCACATATGGAAAAACAGTGTTAGAAAAATAAAAGAATTTTTAAACTTGAAGTCACTTTTTTTTATCATCAACTTAAAGGGATCTTTTTCTTGAAACTGATCCAATTTCTTCATTCAAATACTCTTGTTGCTATAGTTACAAAGTCGAAGACCAAACATTGTTGACGGCTTATTTCACCCCAAACAATAGACGAAGTTTGCAAGCACCATCAGGGAAATCAGAGAGTAAAAATATAATAATTACATTCGATCAAAGCTGGTAAAGATATTTAATGAATACAGACAATTACTCGAAAGTTCCTTTTGTTGAAAAATGAATCACATGAACCAAATATAAATTCGTCAGAAGAAAATGGAATATTGATTCCCAAATCTTAAATTTATTCTCTTATATTACAAGTAGACATTTCGAAACGATTCAAATAGTAAATTTCATAGGAGTTTTAAAATTGATTAGAAACATTTACTTAAAAAATGTGTGTTATTATATCTTATTACATTTTTTGAATACTATAAGATTGTGTGTAAAATTCCAATTGTTTTGTATGTTAAAAAAATCGCTTAGACGTAGATCTTCAGTACAGCACAATTATTTGCACTTATGTACACAAATGTTAGACGTAATCTATAATTCACTTCAGCAATTTTTTTTATTCGAAAATTAACTTTATAATCAAAGACTGATTAGGTTAGAAAATATTGTACATGGTTCAATAAAATCATTCATACACCCATTCCTGGATTATCTGATAAACTTTTACTTTCAGAATTCCTTTGAATGAAACAACTTTCCTCCATTGAAATTAATACTGAATTAAATAAGCGTCAATTTAAAAAAAATATCTTTAACCTTTAGGTTACAGGGACATAAAGCAGAAGAACTGCGTTGAATGCAGGGAGTGAAATTCTCCCTTGAGTCTGATACAGCATTCAAAGGTAAAAAAGTTTCTGGTACAACAGTTGTAAAGCCCGTAAGGAAAAGGTTTATAAACATAACAGCTGTAAACAAATTTCAAAAGCATATTTAAAATCATTATTTCTTCATATCCATACTGTATATTTTGCAAGGATAAAACGACAATAAATTAACTATCAAAACGTACGCAATTAAATTAAGCTCCCACTTAAACTAGTGTTGATTATGACAAACGAAGTTCCAGTTTTAGTTCTGATATCAGAGCAAAATTACGTGGATTGGCAGATATTGCCATTAACTGGTAACTTCGTAGGTAACAGTTACAGATTCCCGAAATCATACCGCAAATGACGACAGCCAATCTAATTAACCAAAATATATGTTTACACTCACCCGAAGCGATGAATTTCATGAAAGGCCGAACGATTTCTACTCAACCTGAGCGTCAACGTGGCACATATGCCACGTCTCATAATTATACCTTGCTCACATTGAAAAGGTTATTCCACAATTAGTACGATATTCGATAATGAAACGTCAAGGATTATCCCAGTTTATTTAACGATTTGTAACAGATGGCTAAATTGTTGCGAGTTAGTATGTGCAATGTTAGAAGTTGGATTTATGAACTGAAAATCGTTTTACTGACAGTAAACATGAGTTAAGAATTTTATTTTAAGCATATGCGTGTTATTAGTTTTCTAATTAAATGCTAGAAATCATAAATTTATTTTGAATGACTGTTTAATGCTATTGATGGTTTAAAGACTATTACGTGCGAAATGAAATGAATTAATTGTTAAATTTATACACTGAAAAATGTTGCGGGTGCTGCATTTCAATAGTGCTTATAACACGGGTTGTTTCTATAGAATTATTTCGGAAATGAAAATCTCATCTTATCAAAATAAATAAGAACTTTAACGAAAGAAAACATGATAAAAATGTAATAGTATCAAATTTATGTATACAGATTCTACGAAATCTCAGAAAAATGGTATCATCTTTCGATGCCTTTTTTTAATTTCTCTTAGTACTTTTTTGATAATTCGATTAAAACGTTGAATGAATAACTTTCATAAACGCAATCAAACATAATTAAAAGCATTCATCTTAATTAAATGCAAATATTTGTTAGTTTATTTTTGCTTTTTAATATAAACATTGTTATAGCTTTTAATAACACTTTGTTTTGTATAAAATCGTAATACTCAAAGCACTTGTAAACTGACGTTATTTGATTCGTTCTTAGATACTGAAAATTCAATTAATTCTTTTTTAATATGCATGTTGTACAGGGTTGATTTCTCGGTTGATTTTTTAATATTTTCTATGTTTTATGAAATAGATAATATATCTTATTGTTTCTGGGACTAACTAGTTTCAGTGTTCTAGTAAGATATTTCCATTATACGCATTTTCTGAGTTTCAAGATTATAACTTTGATTATGAGTTTATCTTTTAAAAGATCTTAGACGTTTTAAATCCCATTTTAGAAATTATTGTTCACTGTTATTAGTACGAAAATTTTGTATTTTTCTCGAATTCGGAGAAAATTAAGGTTTTAAGGATGATCATTTACTCTTGTAAAAAGAGATGATCCGAACAAGAATTTTTAAATTTATTATGACTTCTATTATGATATCAAATATTATTAGTTACGGTGTAGTGTCTAAAGTAATTAACAATAAGGTATTTTAAAATATCTTTCATCTGAACCATACGTTTATCCTTATACATTTCATCTAAATAAAAGTTTAATTAGTTTATTTTACTTTTGTATTTATATAATAAATAGATTTATATATTTTTTAGAGATAAATACATTTGGAATTACAATTATTTTACTTCTCCCATATCATCAATTCTAAATGTAATCATAATGAAAAGAAAATGGCTTTTAAAGCTGAATGCCAAATTCAACCGTAAGATTGATTTTTAATTTAAATTAAAGAGATAAATGTCTTCGGAGCCAGAAATCAATTATCGGGATAATTTATTCTCCCAATCCAGGATCCATCGAAATAAATTGAACTCTATTATAACAAATTCCAATAATTAGCAATTTACCCAACCACTTAACATGGTTTTATTGATTGATTAACAATCAACACTAAACCCATTTCATCACATCTTAAATGAAGTTTGATGAATTGAAACTGTCTTTTTATAATTTCGTATATTATTAATTGATGAACTCCACGCAAATAATTACAAAACGCGGGTCTCTAGTCTTCTAGACAATAAAATAATATCTCTAAATCAACAAAAGCAGATATCTTTTTATAATTATTTTTTAATAATTGATCGTCTCCCATCTACACAATTGACGATACTCTGTAACAAATTCAGAATAATGCATTTCGAGATTCTTTTCCCAAATCACACACGTCTTTAATATAAATAGATGTAATGATTAGTACTTAATGAATTTACCCAGATAATCGAAATTTAAAGGGAATTTATAGTGTAAGGATTACGCTTTTCTAACGACAGAAAATATTTTATCAACTAGTGTCAAATTCTAATCATATATAAAATGCTCATATAAAGAGTACGTTTAATTTCATCTTCAATAACAAAGCAGTCGTCGTGACAAGTTATCATGCTCAGTAGTTTATTGCATTCATGTGTGTTAGTTAACGAATCAAATATGAACTCCAGTGTCTATTAAATAATTGATTTTAACTATTAACATTTTGATCAAAATTTACTTGCCTTTAAAATAACAACATTTTAAAGTTTAAATTTCAACATTTAGCTTTAAGAATAAATTAATGAACTGAAAACCTAATTTAGTTGTGAACCTTTCACTATCGAATGTGGGAATTCATTCATCTAAAAATTTTATAAAAGTTCATTTGTAGTTTCTTTTACAATAAAAAGAATACGTAACCATCACTTCTTATTTCTCTGTTTTTTTTTGTCATCTTCCAATCCACCATGCAAAGAACTGATGATCATCTCCGACACCTTCTCAAATAATTTATTCTTCTCGAAAAGAACATGCTGATCGGATCTGACGCTCTTTCCTCGGAAAGCAGGCAAAAATCCTTTATTTAATTTCTCATATTTCCAGCCTACAACGGATATCTGTGCAGGAGAATTCCATCCTCCCACTATCCTCCCGCCGAGGAATATTTGGGGAGGAATTATCTGCTATTTTATTTCCCTCGAGTCTGACGAGGCACCAGTTTGGGAAGTTCTTTTTTTTTCTTGTGTGCCTTACTTCGAACGCGAAGCGTCGATGGGAAGGATGTGCAAATAGCCTTAGACGTCGCCGTATTGATCTGCTGTGGCCTGTGTTCAAGCTTGGGGTGAATAGGAGTCTATTTTTTGGGCAAAGATCATCATTATTATGCCTGGATGCTCTAATAAAGGGAGAAATAAGAACCAAATAGCAGGATGGATATCTTTGGGATGGATATGTCCCTATTGCAGCTCATTAATGCCAAGAAGGGCACTTGGGGATGGTATGTGATTTCCTGAGAAATAATTTGGTTAGTATGAGATCTGGTAGAGCAACAAATGTGTCTCATTTAAGTAATAATAATTCTATGAATGTTTTTTCATCTTTGTTTTCAGAAAATGATTTTCTGCTGTATTATTTTTTATTTTTAGATCTTTATTACCACAATGACCAAAGAGGGCAGTAAATATTCCTCTCCTTCCGTATTATCACCGCTTTATATCTATTATGAAAATTGTGGTTCAGACAATCGCGAATACAGCCGTTATATACTTAAGTTTTACTTTGTACGTGACATAATTCTAAATAAAACACTAAGAGGGACTTTAAATGAACTTCTGTGAGCCATCAATGTTTCTGCTTCATTATTACAGTTTTACTGTTATCATTATGAACTGAATCACTCGATTATGTGAAAACTTGGAGGATTATTTTGAAGCCCTAGAAATAACATATGAACTAATTATTATCATTATCCGTAAAATTAAAAGCTGTTGTTGATAAAACAGTTTCACTAGCTAGCTTTTTCTATGTGAGGTTTATTTTAATAAGAAAGCCTCTACTCTATAAAAAATATTTTCGTGATATCAGAACGAATTCTGAGAATTTTTCAAATTGAAAGACCGCGTTAAATGCGAGGGCCACAGTCTATTAGCAGTGGCGTAGAGAGAGTAAGTGGCACCCGGGTGAAAATATAATTTTTTCGCCCACCCCAGTCCTAATCTTTGGCTTGCTTGTGTAAAAGGCGCTCTGTGTAAAACATTTTTTTTACCCCGTCATTGTATTTGACTTTAAAAAGTGACATAGACGCATTAACATATTACCAACATGGCCAGTGGCTCACGGGGAATAATTTCCCCTCATAATATTTTGCTTTAAAAATGGTTTAAACTCAGTAATGATTTAATTCCATGGTGACCCCCTAAGTTTCGAAACCCTATTGACTATTCGCTATATATGTATTTCCGTTCACATTAAACCTACAATATAACTTAACATCCTCACGCTGGTTTGCGTAGAAGATTAGAAGTAGGATTGTTGTCAAGATGTCGTCGTTGTCACTACAAGAGTTCATAAACTCGAGGGCAATTTTTAATGAGCCTCGAGGAGTTTCAAAAAGTTTCACATTTGGGAATTCATTCCTGTAAATTTTATACTTTAAAATGTGCTAAGTTTTTTAAATCAATAAAATCGGAACAAAAAATTTCTTTAGATAAAGTAGGTTCAGGTTCTTCCTTTCTGTGTAGACAGAATCATTTCCACAAGTAATACTCCACTCACTCTAGAAAATTTCTTCCGAGATAACAGAACTATCGCCAATACTGACCGAAATTGAAAGAACCCGTTTACATCCATATAATTTGATCCTTTTCGAGCTTCAGAACGCATGCTATTAAAACAAACCAATGAAATTGATCTAGATATTGGATCTATGAGTTTAACCTTTTAAATTTTTTAACTTAAAAACTTTCAGAGAAAGCTTTAAAAATATGTAAAATTCAAAAATATTTCTGAAGTTAAAAAACAAAATCAGTCAATTTTTTCTTCAAAAAATATAACTCGGATTAAAATTAGTTTTGTTACTTCAGGATTTTTAAAGTATGTTCCTACAATTAATTCTCGAACCATTCAAGAAAATCCACTTTTGAGATATCGAAATAAATTCCAAGATCAAATGTAGCTTATGAATCTCTTCAAATCCGGGACCTCTAGAGTATGTGCAGAAATTTGGCTTCAACATCTGAATATTGATCTAGAGGGTCACACTCGGATATTTAAATACTAGACCATATTCCACCGATGACCTACCGTGCTGTTCCGCCTGATGTCTTCGGTTCAATCCAGTTCTATTAACCACTCGCTTTGAAGAAACATTAAATCTATTTTGGGACGTATCTCGTAATTTCGAGCAACAGCCAGATGATGAGGACGACATCTAACCTGACACCCCTCTCCAAATTTCTACAACACACCGCCGGAAGGACGTTTGTCCCACGACGTCAAATTTAGCTTACGCCAGTCTCACATACACGATACATCTTTAGCCGAATCGTTCTTCGATTGTAGAACTCTCGGGTATCGAAGCCGAGACCTTAACATTGGGCTACCATGATGCCCTCAGTCAAACGTTTATTTGACGTGAAAATTTGAAAAGTTAGTTTCTGGCTCAGGGCTTCGAAGCTCAAAAATGTGAAGTTTGTACCCAATAAGCCATTTATTGTTCCATAACTGGTCCTGAAATATTAAGGGTGGCTATTATATGCCTCAGATAATCAGCAGAAATCTCTCAGATCGCATGCTCATTTTCATCTATAATATCGTAATATTTAATATTTATAACTGGATACCTAAAATATATTTATATTTATTGTTTTACTTTGACAATGTAGCAAAAGCATCCTCTAGATATCTTGAAAGTTTTTCTCATCGCAACCGCTTTACTTTATAGAGGCTACTGTGAAATTAGAAACAAATTACACGCATTAATCACGCCGTTATTAGACAATCATTTACAGTTTCTAAAGAAAAGTCACTCACTCCGATGAGTCCATTCTGATTTAAAGAGTTGTAATTAAGTGGCAAAAAATTGCAATTTAAATATTGAATAAAAGATCAAGAGGGAAAAGGCATGTGAACTTGTGTGCTGCGATCTATAAGATCAGAATTCTAGTGTCCGGTCTTTCAGATGGATGCTTAAAGCCAAAAACTTCCTTAATCCCCATTCCTCGTCACCCAATGGGCTTAGGAAAATTAGTTTTCCTGGAAGGTCTATGAAGATAGCTGAGACGGCTTGAAACCATCGACAAAAGATATTAAAGAGGAGTGGAAAATCAATACAGGCGGAGGGTTAATTTGAACGAAATAGGTTTCTCAGTATCAGATTTATTTACTTGAGATTTTTTGATAATGAAGATGCACAGAGAAATGTATCCAAACAAAATCAGTAAATATTGAAAATGCTTCTTGGGACAAAATACGGTCTGCCACTTTCTTCTATAGCAGACGGGTTCATTTCAACAAGTAATCCTCCTCTCCCTCTTGAAAATTTACTTTCCGGATGTTGGAAAGAATGCCTGTACTGACTCTAATCGAAAGCATCCGTTCATATCCTGATAACAGCTTAATCCCCCTTCAAGTCTAGTGATAGACTGGAGAATAGACTTCTCCGCTTTCTTTCTGCCAGGCTTAAGTGTTTTCGCTTCATCATTTTGGACAGGTGAACGATTTCTTCAGGGAAAGAA
Organism: Araneus ventricosus; assembly: GCA_013235015.1. NCBI lineage: Eukaryota > Metazoa > Arthropoda > Arachnida > Araneae > Araneidae > Araneus > Araneus ventricosus. Next base: position 141,162 of record BGPR01000401.1, on the reverse strand, counting down.
TAAAGCCCTCTCATCCGCTCAATTTCGGATTTTTACAATGAAATGTCAATCCCTACGAACTCTCTGTTCGCTCGAGTTTATCATCTAAAGTCACGTACGGTCTTTTATACTTAATGACGTTATAAAGTTTCTCGCATGTTTCATTTAGTGCCCAATTTTTTTCACTGTGAGCCTTTTACCGATTTGTTGCCTAAAGAGAAATAGAGCTTATGTCAACCAAACAGAAAAACCATTACAGGAATAGTATCTTAAAATGTAAATTGATTAGATGGGAATCAAATTTTAAACGAAACTGGACGAAGGGTTGACTGGATGCAATCTGTCGATTCATATATATTTGAACACGATAACTAAAAAAAAGAAACAACAAACAGCAAAAATAAATAAAATTTGATAAATTGAAATAACACCAAAACTGTAGATTTGTAAAATTTTAGAACCATTCATTTGAACAATAAAAGTCCAAACGTTACGCTAGATTTTTCGCATTGTATAACGAAGAAGACTTTCAGGCTAAATATGCCATTGTTCATATCTTTGTTTAAAAAGAATGTGTTCGTAACATGTTTTTCCCCATCTATTCATGTTCAGAAATTTATTTTTCTTTGAATTGACATAAGGTTCTAGCACAGCTTAAAACTCTCAGTCACTGAAATCCATTTCGAAATATTGCAACATGAATTATCACTCATAGGAGTTTTAAACTTGGTTTCATTCACTGAAAAAATTGATTACATGAATCATAGAAATTGATTATCATCATAACTCATAGGAGTTTTAAACTTGGTTCCATTCACTGTAAAAATTTATTACATGAATCATAGAAATTGATTATCATTATCACTCACAGGAGTTTTAAAGTTGGTTCCATTCATTGAAAAAAATGATTACACAAATTATAGAAATTGAGTCAGCTCATCTGACGTCACACAAGAGTTATCGCGTATATCCTTTAAATAACTATACATTGACTTACTGTATCCTATTAAGACACGTTTGTTTTCCTCCTAAAAGATGAACAATGCATTACAAACATTAATTGGAGAGATGTAATATTTCATCTGCATCACGTGGACATAAAGAGACACGTTTGGTGATTGATAGAAAAACTGGTTGATCGAAAGAGTAATGGATGGAGACGGGTAATTCAAACTAGTGATCGTTTCGTAACATCTTTAAAACACTTACAAATCGCATATGTTTGATGTTGCATCAGAAAATTATCAAAAAGATTTAGATGGTTCTAAAACATGCATTTGGCCATTTATATTCTGCTTACGTGCTGTAAAATTCGTAAATGCATTGAAAATAAAGGAGTAATAGCAGGTAAGCCATTTATCATCGTGTCAGCTGCAAAACTTGTGTGACGTCAAAGGATGACGTAAGCCTTAGGTTGAGGTGTGTTTTTACTTTTTTTTTATTTTCGCTGAAGAATAAATGATCGACAGCAAGGTGCTAAAAGAGGGCTTTCATTTCCATTTGAAAAACATGGCTGTCATATATTCCATGAATATTACAAAAATAAGTAAGAAAATATTTCTATTGATGGCATATCTGATGCGTAGACGATTTTACAGAGAAGACATGCATTATGGGAAATATTCTCCAAAATAGCTGGTGTTGATAGATAAAATATTCTGGAGAGTTTTATACGATGAAGAAAAATGTGATGTGACATAAGAGAAATTGATTCTTTTTTTTTGGGGGGGGACATTTATTGAGGAAAAATTGAAAATGTTCACGGTATATTCCCTCGGGAATTAAAATTTAAGAAATAGACTCTTACTGAAATTGAATGAATTTTGTTTAACTTATACGTTGCTTACTTATATTACATAAATATCCATTTCCATTTTCATAGTTTTTAAAATTATTTTGAGCATTTTCACTACTTCTGATAGATTTTGCTTATTTTGTTTTAACGTTTTCAAACCATTTGTTTCATTATAAAAGATATCTCAATAAAAAATATTAGTTTAATCATCTTAAACACATGTAAATGACAAAATTTAAATTTCACAATGTCATAAAAGATCTGGAAAAATAAAATCTAAAAAATTTGCTATATGTAGGATTCGTCCTTAATGTTGAGTTTAAAAATTAAGTACAATTTTATAAAATCAATATAATTGGAATATATTTAATATATTAGAAAAGTCTGTTAGCAATGCTCATGTGTACTAAGGACAGCACCACTGTGTGGTTCAAAAACGCGAATTATAGCAAGTCAATTACAGTTATGATACCAAGAACGGAATATTTGTCCTGGCCTCCAAACTAATAATCGTTTTTAATATGTAATTGGCTCATAGCGTAAATGTTTATATAAACTATTAATAAAAACTGTAAGCAATGCGTATGACCACTAAGGACAGCTCCACCGCGTGGTGCAAATGCGCGAATTATAACAAGTCAATTGGAGTTATATACCAAGAATTTAATATTTGCCCAGGTCCCTATACTAATAGGCGTTGTTAGTATGTAATTGGCTCAGAACCTAAATGCTTATCTTCTGTATGTTTTAAATGTATGTTATATGTATGTTTGTGCTTCTAGAAAAAGAAACTTATATAATTTCAAAGGAGATATCTGGTGCCATAAAACATGTTTATGTAAATCCTCGAAGTAAAGTTAAATTGTTATCCAAAAAGTAGTATTTATCGATGAATAATATCAAAAGGATTAATTGAACTTAAAATAATTCATAATTTTTAAAACCAATTTTACGTCTAAAATTCGCATCTCATATCGATTCAGAAGCAAAAGTTATTTCTTTCCTTTGAATGCCCTTCCTGTTCATCATAAAATAATCCATTCTTATTTGAATTCACACTTTCATTAGACCCTTAACTTAAATCCTGTTGAACTGATATAAGGACTTTTGAATCCTCCTGTATAAAGGACCTATATAAGTCCGTCTTCTTTCTCTCGGATGTTAAAGTATTATCGTTGAAATTATATATTCGAAATTGTATCAATTTAAAGAAATGCGCTTTTTCTCCTTAATAGAGTTAAAATAAATTTTAGGCAATATTTTCCTTACAGGGACAACATATTTATACACTGTATCCGAGAATTGTGGGACATATAAATTAATAAAAGTAACTAATAATGTTACTACTATGTTTCTGTAAATGCGAGAACAAATAAAAAAGTTTTTTCTGATAGGAAATGCGGCGTTTTGGCTTTCTAAATTTGCTACAGTGAGAAAATTCCGTACGCAATGGCTACCGATCGTCAGAAGCCGATGGGCGTTTTCTGGTTTCCTTTTTTTTGGTTTTTCTTGAATATCTAACAATATTCAGTTTTCATAATGCATGTGAATTAACCAATTAAAGAGCGTAAAATTCCCTACAAATGCATACTTTCACTTTTCTTCTAGCTTTCACAAATGGCTCTCACAAATGGGAGATTTTTAATAATTACGACCATCTCGACCACCGTAATGGCGTGTTACCGGTCTGAAAAAAAAACTTTTTATAATGAGCTCTCATTTTTAAAAAAATCCGTAGTTGTAACATTGTTAGGGTTTTTAAAATTACTTTTTGAAATGTTCTACCCAATTCTTGGACAGCTGTATTTTAGGAATTTCCTTCTTGGTTCCATCGAGACTAATTCTTTATAAATAATATTAGTAGCATAAACTTGCAAAGAAGCATGAATTAATTAACGTTTATTATGAATCATTCGAAATTTTGCTGCATCTTAAATCATTCTACAAAATAATAACAAATGCATCAGTGAAAGAATTAGTGGCGTTATTATTGGCTACGTCATACTTGTGTAATCTGCATACGCGATTAACCCCGCCTTTCCGGTGACGTCATCTCTTGAACCAATTCTTAAGAGGTAGTTCAGTACTTGAAGGCCCTCTCCCACCTATGTGACAACCCACTGTCTTCTGTTTGTATCCCACCAACGCACATTGTTGAATGTTACTCTCTTTTCTTTCTTCTTGTGTTATTGCTGATTTAATAAATGTTTTCAAGTTTTAAACTGGATTTTCATTCTTGCATCGTCTTCTACATCAGCATTTTGTCACTATTCAACATTTAATGACTTCTAATGTAATGGTGTTTTGTACTTAGGCAGTACTCTGAATTGTGGAGTTGTTGCCCATGACCCACAACCAGAACCTCCTACAACTGGTAACCAACAAATTCAGATGTTAATATTGACTGAAAATGAAAGTGATCGCGTATGTTATATGATTATGAAGTTATAATACGCAAAAGGTATGCAACCCCAGTGGCACAAAGATACTGTGCAATATTGTACGATATTGAAAGATATTTAAAATATTGTATAATTTTATATAATATTATATAATATCGAGCAATATTGTACAATATCGTGCAATATGTAGTGCTACATGAGTACGAAATATTATGCAAAATAATTTTTCTAAACACTTTAGTTTCAGATATAACTATTTTCGTATCATTAACACAAAAATAATTATTAATCATAAATATGAATCTTTATCACATTATCGAATCAGTTATTTTCTAAGCAATAATCAACAAAATATTGTAATGTAATCGATATTTTTTGTCCTGGAACTATTTCATAAGTTTTACGTAAAAGTGAAATACTATTTGTATTTATTATTAGCTTAATTTCTAAGCATGTCAAAGGAAAGGTTAACCTTTTCATCAAAGAAAACGCGATGTTTTTTCTATTATTTTTTGATAAAATTCTTCATTTTACTTGCTGCTATATACTGAAAAAACATTCTACAAGCCATCCATCAAAATGTTGCCATTTTGCGTAACCGAAAAAAAAAATTGTTGTGTGTAAAGCGGAAAAAAAACGAGCTTAGTGAAATGGAAATCATTTGATAAAAAAATGGAAATAAAGGTTTATTTGCTTAACGTGTCATTGCATAACCTGGACAGAAATTAATGTACTTTTTCTCTGGTAAAAAATAAGGGTCTGTAAAAACAAAGTAACAATTATCTATTCAACATGTCCATGGAGGCATAATTAATTGCTTAGAAGGAATTAAAGAGGCATTATTAACGAGCTCTTTGAAACCTTTGTATCCAAATTTCTACGTTCTCAACTTGTATTTTGTGGAAATAATATTATTTATTTTATAAAAAAAAGATTAATTACTTTAATTAAAAGGTTTTTTATCCAAACATTGGCACTTTTTTGGATGTTGCCCTGATGCAATATTCTAACATTTTTATGTGTGAAAAATGTTAAATTTAAGAGCCTTTCTTCAATTGATGGTTAATTAAAAAATCTTGGCTGTACATTTCAGCAACCAGGCACCTGAATAAGGGAAGATAATTAAGAGAAGCTGCATTATAACAATAGATTTTTTTGTGAACAAAGAGTGGTCATAAAATAACGTAAGATATTTGGAGCTCAATTGTAAAAAAGTCTATTTAACCAAGTGTAATCTAATTTGTTTGTATACATATTCCGACCATGAGTTTTCGAATTATGCAAAACAAGAATATTAATAGATTATACTTTCCCCTATTAGCACCAGATATTATCTGATATCTCCACGATGTTGTTCGATATTCTGAATCCTGCACAATATCGTGAAGGTATCATGGCAATATTGCTGGGCGTCTTTTACTTATAGTGTCCTCGACAACTGCAATATGGGACGGTACGTGCAGTTGACCAAGTCTATTAAGCGAAAGAATTAGAGAAATAGCAATTTCTACGACAAATTTTATACCGGCGTCTTTAATACATGTGGTTGAATGAGTTTACACCGCTTTCAATCAGAACAGTACGAGTACAATTCTCATGGCAATGGCAATTTGAGATGCGATAATTCAAAATGCGCAAGTTTACGTCGTAATGGTCCAGTGATTGTTCCGTTACAGTTCAACGATATCAAGAAATTCATCAAATTTTTTTTTATTTCATAGCTGCAACAGCACAGGTGCCTGAAGTCTACTGTATTTATGCAAGATGGAACACCTCAACACATTGGATTATTTGTTCATCAAGTTCTATGCCAACATGTCATAGATGAACGGGTTATTAGCCGTACTTTTCATTGCAGGTGGCGAATGCGTATCCGGATCACTCTCCCTGTGATTTTTAGTTGTGCGGTCATCTAATAATTGTGGTTTACAAAGGCAATGCAATCTGGCATTCTTGAAAAATCGCATCTTCCACACTACACATGAAAGAGAACGTGAAGTCGGAATAACGGATTTAAAGTGAACCTAACTTAACTTCCGGCGGTGAAGATGGATTAGCTTTTATCCTTTGATCACCCGGTCTCGTAGGTCAGACTATCGTTAAACAGCCATTGTTTATTTATAGTAATGAAATGAATCCTCTCGTAATTTATTTTAAAAAATTATGTGTTTTTTAATATTAGGGGAAAGTGGGATAAAACCGGGTAGATAAGATTCGAAGGCCTGTTGTAGCTAAAATTTTCGACATAGAGCTTCTCAAATTTTATTAAAATATTCATCGTTTATCGGAGAACAATATATCTTTCCAGAAAAGTCACAGTTTCATTACTTTTTTTTTATCATTGATTTGTTTATAAAAAAAAGTCAAACCAGACGATTTTACTCCACTAGTGGAGTAAAAACGGGTACACATGTTAACGTTATGGGAAATTTGGAAAACTAGATTTTTCAGTGCAAAAGTTTCAATCATTTCTACTTTATATGAAAATTTAAGAATATTAGTTACATACTTCACATGTATGTCTTCTTCTTCAACGCCACTTCACCTTTCGTGAGCACAGCTAAGACAGCTTTTGCATTATATTAACACTTCTTCTTTATTTAAATAAGAAAATATAGCATTAAAATGTAAACAATCAACATCCGATGTTTTTTTATCTTCTTAATCGGAATCTTAAGCCACTTGGAGTACCCGGTTTTACCCCGAGTTTAGAGGTTATAAAAAACGCGAAATAGAACCGCGCAATTATTGGAGTAAATTCTTATTATTTGATATGGTATGAATACTTAGTAAACGTATAATAAGCTTCATTAAATATATTTTTTATAACTGTAATGATTTTTAAGTAAGGATAGTTTAAAATCGAAGAACATTAAAGATTTGACATCTTAAAACAAATAAACCTTCAAATATTCAATGAATTCACCAGCTACAACATGCCACTATGACTGTTCGTTTTTCTTGACTAGTAGAGTGTAATTCAGTATCTGTCTGCTAGATAGGAAAAATAATAGCGTCAGAATCAAAGGTACCCAGTTTTACCCCACTCACAGCTATGCCATTTTTTTTTGTCTTCATTCTCCCCTTCTTACTACAACCTCCTATACGACAGAGTTTCATCGGCAGAAAGCTATTTGATGGGATTGTCAGGGATTCATGGGAATCCCTGGTAATAAGCTGGCATATTGCGCTTCAAAAACTGCTTTTTCTTTACTGGAGCAATCGCTTCTATACCGCGATGTTAGAAATTATATGCTCAATATATTCATTCGATAAGGCAAAACACTTGGAAAAAGCACACCAACAATAAACTACATTCCATTAGATCTTTTCATTGATATAAGGTCTGTTATTCCTTTGCTAGACACTACGATGACTCTCATCCGCACAGGTCATACTCAATTGACATACAAACATCTTTTTGGAGAGAGGGCATCCATGTGTCCTACATGTAGAATTGATTTTTGCGTTCGGCAGATTTCAATTAATTGTTCATTCTTTAATCACTGTAGCCTTCATTTTTTAACTTTCTGTCCTTAATTATAGAAGATTTGCTGGGGAAGCAACTCCACCGAAATGTCTTTGCATTTTAAAAGGAATGAAGCTACTGGAAAAAAGTTAGGATACATTTGTTTTGTTTTAAGCTTGCAATAAACTGCATTTCTTTCTTTATGCATTATCAGATTTCTGATCAAGCCTTTATTTGATTAAACTTTGTCAACTTCATAAACTGATTTGATTTCAATCTTAGCAGCAGATCTTTAATAGATTTCCATATAATACATTTTTTTCTTTAAAAACCATACTTCTGGTGCAACATGGTCAATACTGGCTTTTAAGCCAAAAAATTCGACTATCCATCCATCCAACTACAGGGAATTCAATTTTCTGGAATATTAAAATATTTCCACCCACTTTAAAATTATGCATTCATTTATATAAAATTTAAATCTTGTTGCACATTATTTAATTATATAGTTTTCTTTTAAACTTTATTACAAGTTTTAAAATCATATCAGACATCTTTAAATGATATTCCATTTTGGATATTTTTACAATATACAAACTTTTTGCAAAGAAATTTAAACAAATTATTTTCGCAGACGGTTGAATTGAAATTTTATAAAAATAATGCTATATTCTTAAGAATAAAGTGGCGAATAAGATATTATTTTCTCCTTTCATTTTAAAATATTACATGATGTAATATATTGTTAAATTTTTTGTTTATGTAATCTTTACGGTATTGGTGCTGCATACTACAGCTATATTCCATTAATGTTTTGTTTCAAGTCTTAAAATTTATGATATTGAGCATAAAATATAGATTATTTGCCTTCCTTTCTCGCAAATAATAATTTTGCTGGAGGCATTAAATAAATATAGTAATTTCATGTTCCTAAGAGCTTGAATCCAAAGACTATAATTTAAAGAAAACGTTTACAGACATCTGGCACTTTATTTTGCTTGCTATTTAAATGGAAAATTCTTGGAAAGTATTTAGCCGTCGTATATCTAGCGAATTATTTTATTAAGCTGAATAACAAGACGCAATGAGATATAGGGATAGTTTTTGATTTTTAAAAAAAATCTTTTATAGAAACCAATGAAATTTGATTTAGTACATAGTGTTATAAAGCATTCATTGGAAGGGGGAGTAAGTATATTCAGAAAAAGTAACAAGATAGGACGATATTTAATTTTAAAACAATTGTAAGACTATTACAAATTAATCTATCTCTATCAATAGAAGGAAATTAAATTGCATATTTTTAATTTTATGGAATTAAATTTTCTGATTTATCTGATCATTTTTATACATTTTATTTTACTTCATTTGTTTCATGAGTGTAAAAATTGAGCTTTTGAATTGATTTTTTACTTGTTTCCTGCTATATTTTTTGCTTTCTTGGCGGGATTTCACTATGAAAGTTCCAAGAACTTAATTATCAGTTGATCTATAAATTGAAATAAATTTTGATTACACACATGTTCTTTCAATTGGTATTGAATTTTTAAAAAAGTCTGATTTGATGATTCCGTAACATTTCTAATAATGACATATAAATTAAAGACTAAACAGAACAAAATGATATATATATATATATAATGTATTCGTAAGTGTAGTCGTTAAATGATTAAACAGGCCGAGTTATTAACTAATTTCTTTTTATTATCGGAGAGTGACGGAATGTACGTACATCATGCTTTAAGTTTTCATGCCAAAAGAGAGATTTAATATACCTCCAGCGTGGGAAAAGAACGTAACTGGAATTTTTAGAAAAGTGATTTTGGAATACATTAAGATCTTAAAATATATAATATTAGAATTTGGAATAAAATTAAGTGAGATTATTACAATTTTTCCCGCAAGACGCGCGTGTGCGCCAGGGCCCTTGACACACACCCGTATCTTACAGGGATGCCCAAAAGAAATTAAAATTTAAAATATAATTGTTATATATATATAATATAAATCCAAATATAACTTCTATATAATCATACAGAAATAAAGCAAACAAAACATATCAAGAATCAAATCCTATATTAAAAAGTCATTATTTGAACAATACATCAATTTTAAATAAAATCTAAAAAATTGAAAATACTAAAGATACCATGAACAAAAAAATCAAGTTTAAGCATTTATATGTCAACAAGTAAAAAAACTCTGTTGTTATTAAAAGTATTGAAATAGGCAATCCAAGTAAATGGAGTTTTCAACAATTAATATAGCAGCTTGGCTGTGGACAATCTTAAGCCTCTTCCAAAGCAGAGCTACTAATTTTATTGTTGAAAACTCCATATATTTTTATTGCCTTTTTTCAATAGTTTTGATAGCAACAGAGCTCATTTACATGTTAACCTCTAAATGTTTAAGCTTACATTTTGCTCTTAGTATCTATATTATTTTAATTTTTTAGATTTTATTTTAGATTTGGTTATTTTGTTTAATTAATGAATTTTTAGTTTATGAATTGCATTTTGATATATATATATATATATATATATATATAGAGAGAGAGAGAGAGAGAGAGAGAGAGAGAGAGATAGATAGATAGATAGATAGATAGATAGACAGTTAAAGTCTTTAGACAATCAAAACACATGTCACATATTTAAATATATACACATATTAAACTAAAATTAAAATAACGTTTCCTAATCAATAATCATACAGATGAAATACAAATATTGTTTGATTATATACTAATATGTTAATACTAGTTAGATTATTACTACTATGAAAAACACAACCATAGAATTGGAATTCCAACAATCAAATGTCAATCGATCTTGGGAACCGATTTTGTCACATTAATCCGAAATTGTGGAGCCAACCCTCTACAACCCTGTTGTAGAAAACATATATATAAACATTAACAGGTGTATATGATGAAAATGTTATTTGAGTTTTAATGGCATAAAAAATATCTAACTATATATATATATATATATATATATATATATATATATATATATATAT